>JAHWFP010015709.1:3521-24350 GCA_023313725.1 Lithobius niger | reverse complement strand
TTAGACCCTTACTCTAAACATTTAACGTTCCGTTTTTGTTTATTAATATAATATCGCTCGGATTTAAAGCAGTTGTTCAAAATGGATATGTGTTTATTAGCAAAAGTTGCGTGTTTCCTTGTCCCCCATAACCACCTAAAGTTTATCAATATATTTCCGGGACACCTTGTAAACTATCATTTATCTGTTATACCTTCCTGGTAAACTATCATTTACCTGTAACCGTATGAAATATGTATCAAACTAATCATCAGTTACTACGGGAAGATTCACCGGGAACAGAGTTTGGCGTTTCAATACACAGTTTTTAAGGGCTTCTTCCCCCCTTGAACTTTTCAAAGGTTCCAACTCCCTAGTTGATACTTTGAAGATTCGTTTTTGGATAAACTAATTTACCGACAAATCAACCACCATAAGATCGGTTAAGTACAGGCAGGAGCTTATTATAAATGGATACACATCATTAAGAAGTACCCATGTTGTAACTTCTGCTTCGTATGCCATCGCTTGTCACAAGGTCGTCTGACAGAGAAGCTGTGATTTTTTCTACCTGGCTTCCAAGCCAATTGATTGGACATCGTCAGGATGGTATTTTACCAAAGCAACGCTGCTAAGAGCTTTCAAAGCTCACTGATTCCGTCATTTGATTAACTCATAATTTGGTCACCATCCCTCTTCGACTCTTTTGCTTCCCCCCCCCCCTTAATATTATTATTATTATTAAGAGGCGTTAACTAACTTCCTGGCCAGCGTGAAAACTGACGTGTAGTCATGAGGCAAGAAGCCCAATTTCTATCCCAATTGGCCTGAACAAACAAAATTCCCTCATCGCTTCAAAGTTGTTTCGATGCTGCTGCTTGACAGAAACAGTTTGCTTAGATCAGGCAAAGCACAATGATGTTTTTCACATGTAGTATCAGGTAAATAACAGATGCAGTGTAACTTTAACGAAGTTGAGCTATTTGGGGTTGCTCTGCTGTAGAACACCGGGTTGCTTATCGACACTCCAGTGTCAGGCTTTACGAGCGGTCTTCCTGATATATTTTTGTTAATACTGACATGAGCTTAAGTAAAGCACAAACGTTTGCGATAATTTTATTGAGGATTCCCGCTTTCAAAAACACATGAAATTATACTGATTTCAACAAAGTTCGCACATTTTCACATCCTCGAGACTGACCTAATTTCGCAAATATTCTACGACAACCCTGCCGTCTTCATCAGGGTGCAAGATTTTCTGGACTTTCCACTACATATTTCGTTCTGTGGACATACTGTGGATTCAAATTTGAGCGGCACCGTGGCCTCTTTTTTTTCAAGGTTGCGCCACTGATCTTGCATGCATGACCCACTGTGTATTAAGGCAATTGCTGCAATGCTCAAACTTTGTTGAAATTAGTATAATTTTGAATTCGATGTTTCACGTTATGTACTACAACGACATTTTTGGAATGATTAGGGACGCACATAAAATTGTTAAGCAAATAACAAGCCTGGTCTAAGTTAATTTTTTTTACATCAACAAAAAAAATGAACAAGCAAAATACAGTAACAATTTTTTTGACTCTGTAACTTATAAATTAAAACATTTTTTCCCAGGTTACGGAATGACAGAATTATCTCCCGTCAGCCATCTGTGTCCTAAAACCTCGGGAAGAATAGGAACGTGTGGCGTTCTGGTCCCAAATACGGAGGCCAAGGTAAGTGCGTGTTTTGGGTTTGGTTATTGTGCGATTTTGTTAACTTGAGGTACCAGTTGTCATTTGAATTTAAGATTTTCATAATTGAGGAATGACAAGCAGCTTCACAGCTACAACTCTCTCTTTTGCGTCAAATGTAGATGACTGATAAAACTTATCACTCAACGAAGTGGAAGAACGCAAAAAAGTTTTGTAACTGCTTTTCTTATGCAGTTCACAATGGTGAAATGACAGTTTGTGTTGCAGACACAAAAAAGGAATAAGTTGCCCAAGTAATGGACGAAAATGGGTCATGTCATCCAATCTCGATGCTGGCGTGCGAAATATCGGTAAAAACCAATCCAATACTTACCACACAAGGGTAGAATCAATGCAGATAGCTTAACGTAGGCCTAGTAAAATCAATCTTTTAAGTGTGCAGACAACGAGTAGTAGTTGTTGACACTGTTACTAAGGTGAACAAAAAAACTGCAGCGTTTATGTTGTATGTGAGTCCCCCAGTGTTCAGGGATCGAGTTCCAGCCATCGGGTTTGGTCACAAAACACAGTTATTGTTGGAGCTCAAGCGGGCTGTCCATTTCATCCTGACTCCCGCTGATGAACTCTCTGGGGCACGCGGCAGGAGGCTAACGGGCCCGGGTGACGAGGACGACGTCACATGAATGTTACGCAACCACAAAAAAAAGTTTACAGTATCGGAGGAAAACAGATTGTGCATGCACCCCAATATCGGTGTTGTAACAGCCTTACAGTTTATAGTGCTGTCTTGTTGGATATTCCAAAAGGCTGCTGTGGAGGTAAAACAAGGATTTTTTGACACCAAAATGGTGGGCATTCATGAAAGGCACCTGCACACCAGGGCACCTGCACACCGTAAACCCCATCCCACCAACTTTATATGAGATGTGTTTTTAGCAGATAACAGTAGTGGACAAAGCCAGTGAAACACATGTACCTTGTGCGGGGCTAATTCATGTTGAAAATGATGAGATCGGAGCTTAAATACAGTATTGCTAACCGACATTTACAGCGGTAATATTCAAAATGACTCCAAAAACTACACAATACCAAAAAAGAAGAACTTCAGCACAATTCCCCTTGAATTTTCGTTGAAATGGGGTTTGTTCACCTTCCTCTGACGACGGAAAAACTTCCAGCAAGCGGTAGGCCTAACAGTATTCTTCCTCAAACGTCATTGGGCATCGAAAATACAAGAAGAACTGTACTGAAGTTATTTGTCTGTGCTATTGTGTAGGTTTCTGGAGTCAGTTGGATCTGTCGTACAGCCTGTGAAAAGGATGATTTTTTTTTTTTTTTTTACATTTGGCACCACTTGCTGGGAAAGAAGCTCAGCAGCAGCTTCAAAATTCGTAAAAAATCATTTTCAGCAAGAAAGCCATAAAGGTGGTTTAACACTCGTAATGCTCAGTAAGAATCTGTCATTACACATGTTTTTTTTTTAACTTGATTTTGTTTTAGCCGTCTTAAGCCGTGGCTCAGAAAAATAGTCTTGTTATTTTTTCCGGTTAAAATGTTACTGTTTGCACTTTTTTTCTTCTGATTGTGTCCTCTTCCTTTCGTAAGTGTGCGGTGCTTGTGATGTTTACCAGATATATGCCAATACATTTGTGTTCGCCGCGATGACGGCAACTACATGCAATCAAAATAAAACCGCAATGTTTGTAGTAATTATTGTTTCCATTTTGGCAACCAACAGTTAAGCCCCGGTCTGTTTCAGGTGGTGGATTTAAACACGGGCGAATCTCTTGGAACAATGACTGAAGGTGAGCTGTGTATCCGAGGACCTCAGGTTATGAAGGGCTACCTAAACAACATTAAAGCAACCAACGATACCATTGACGAAGAAGGCTGGCTTCACACAGGTATGTGGATATTACTTTAACCAAATATGTGGATATTACTCCCCAACCCTATAAATTCTTGCTTTAAGTGCACTAACTACCAAATGATGTTTAACAGTACCAGGAAAACTAAATTACTACATGCTTTATTTATATAGGTGATATTGCCATTTACGATGATGAGGGTTATTTCCAAGTGATTGACCGTCTGAAGGAACTGATTAAAGTCAAAGGATTGCAAGTGAGTGAATGTGTGGATTAAAGTTTTAGGCTTGCAGTTCAGTGAGGCAAACATAGTTTCTTTTGCTTTCTTCTATTTAAAGCAATTAAAGAGCTTATTCTTTGAAGGGAATAACTACTGCAGTTGTGGTTGCCATTTTAATGTGTTTTAAATTCATTAACAAACATGGGCAAATGTGAGGCACTTGCAGAGGGTGGGTGGGTGGGAAAGTCACCGGATAACTGGTGTCACCAGATAGCTGCATAACCAGGACAGTAGGACTATCATTAATCAAACAAAGATAACGGGTAGATAACGGGAAGAAGTTGGGTAGAAAGGATCGACAGATCATAAGCCTAGCAATGATTGTTAAGGTAGCAGGCATTGCAGGCATCCTGGGTTTGCTTTGTGACCCACAGTATCTACGGCTGTACCAATCCGACGACCCAATGTCGCGTGATAGCTGTTTTATCGGTAGTGATGCCGATACTGATGTCGTGTGGTCCACTTGTATTTCTGTAGTCGTGGCAGTCGGAAAGCAGGGAACACAAAGTTCTCATTGCCGATCCTGATTTTGTTCAAGGCGAGACTTTCTGTTGCACTTCTATTTCCGCAATGATAGGAGTCAGCAGGCAGTTCTTTATGAGTATTCTTAAAGTGTGTGGTATTCGTAAAGAATTACTAGAAAATTCCGATCCGATACCAATACATTGAGTACAATACTGTATCTGCTTCGGTACAGCCTCAGATCCTGCACGAAATCGTGGGTGACACTCTACAGCCTATTTTAGCTTGAATTTTTTCAATGTATTTTGCTTTCTCTGTCATCTCCTGCATTATGTTGGTGAGGTCATTGTACGGGATGTTCATGCGCTGTTAAATTGTGTTTAATTTCTGCTACACCATTTCATCTGACTTTACTCTTCATCATCACCTGCTACAGTTTAAATTGTGTTCGATTAAGTAAATGTCAGTCATCATTATGCCTGACGTTTATTCTCTCTGGCTGTGTTGCCACAATCTCTGGGGCTCTTCAGCCGCCTCTGCTTGGTTTATGCTTTGTTTTGTCACCTCCCCCCCCCCCACGTTTTTCTACTCGGTGTTTATATGTAGCTCCAGCTGTTTACTGTATTGTTGGTTAAAATAGGGCTAAATTTGTCAAAGTAACGACACAAATAACCATTTCTTCCTGTTACAATGTTGGTTGGAACATATTGTGCATACAAGAGTATGAAAAATTCATTCATGTCCCGAATTTTGCCTGCACACGATAACCATGAGTAGGGACACAGAATTTCCGCGATGGTTTTTCAACCGTGTCTGTGGCAATTTCTGCTGCGAGTCGAACAAAATTCGGTGGCTTATAGTATAAACAACGGTACAGCTGTAAGGTTCTAATTTTAAAGTAAAAAAGAACTCTACTTCATGACATTAGTGTCTCCTCTAAAACCAGAAGTACAGCATTGTTAAAGGTGCTTGCTCCATGTTGGCTTTTGCATGTTGTTCCATGTACGCAATGAAATTTAATTTACAATTCTTTCCAAACTTTATTTGTGTACGATTACTATTTCTGTTCTGCTATATAAATGATGCAAAAAACACACGCTGGATGCACAAAAACAGTGAGAGGGTATGTCCTTTTCATTCCTTAGGCAACAAGAGAAGGATTTCAGTAACACTTCTGGTTAATCTTTCTGATGATAAAATTAATATTTTTGCTTTTTGGGAATTTGCCAGAAGAATACCCATTTTTGGGAGTTTGCTTGAAGTTCTGCAACCTCAATAAAACATTTTTGAAACCTGCAGATGTCCACTAATGCACTACTCCGACCTTTTAGTAGTCTTTTTTTAAGATTGCAGAAATTATTTGTCTCTTAACCATGTGTGACACTCTTTTTATCTACCGATATCCGCATCTCAGCCCTCTTGTAACAATACACGGATGCAGGAACACAACAGCGAACGGGGGCTGAGAACTAGTTCTCAGCACTCGATTACAATACAACGATGCAGAACATAATGAAAAAAGGGCTGTTCTCTGCACCGGGAACTAGATCTCAGCAATCGATTATTTTTAAATGAAACCCGTGTTACACGTTCCATTCTATAAATTTAATTTACTTTCTAAATGGCAAGGTATTTTTCACCACGATAAATTCTGAAAACGGGCAATATCGGTAACATTTCAAGCATGATTTGGACGTTAAGCGCTGCCAGCGTAGTTTTTTAAGATCCTTTAACAGTTTGTACAGCAAGTTTAAGAATGTTGATGTGCATGTGTTTGCAGAGCTGTTTTCATCATGTTGTGCTCTGTATGGTGATCAGCTGTGGTTGAGGTATACCAAGAAAGCTATTGGCACTCTTAAGACATTTTATCATAACAGTGTTAAAAGATTTCTTGGAGTCCCTCGTTTTTCGCTTAGCCATGCCAGTTGTATTGCAGCAGGAGTGTGACCTTTTGAGGTCTTGTTGGGTGGGCACTTCGTGCAGTGGTATCGAAATCTGCTTACACATGATAACAGACTTGTTGCCACAGTTATGACATCTTCGGTGGGAAGGGTTGGTCGGCTCAAGGACGGATGTCAAACGCTACTTGGATTGGTTCACTAGAAACTATTACAGTTTACTGTGATTTTCTCCAAACGTTTCTTGTTCTGTGTTTTTGTATTTTTTTTAAGGCTGTACCGATACCACGTTTCGGCCTCACCGATTCAGTGCCGATACCAGTTCCTGTGGTACCGGCAGGATCGATACCGATACTCCCCCTCCCCTCCCTAAAAAACTTGTACAAAACGAAACAATTCAAAAATATAAAAATCGCTATAAACATATAGCTAGCCTATTATTAAGGTTTAGGCGTATCTTCATGATTTGCATTTTAACACACTTTTAATATTGATAAAAAAAAAGACAACATGCAAATTAAAAAAAATATAGAGCACTTAAACCCTCACTTCTGAATACGGCAAAAATATTGTGCACATATTTCCGTGGGTGTGTTCAAGTCAAATGTTAGCGGTATCGAACTCGGGGGCTTGGGGTAAAATACGCCCCCCCCCCCCCCCAAAAAAAAAAAAAACGCACCCCCACAAGTGCCACAACAACAACAATAAGAGTAATACTATTGTTGTTGGTGTGGCACTTACGTTTTTTTTTATTGGCCAGCGTATTTTGTACCAAGCCTGTGGTATCGGAGGAAGTATCGGGCATATTTTGTCGCCACCGAATCAGTACATCGGTCCCGATACCGATGCTGGTATCGATACAGCCTTAATTTTTTTGTGCTGTCGTATATCCTCAACTATAATAATAATAATATAATAATAATAATAATCTTTGCCACCTCTAGGGGTGGGAGGGTCATGGAAGGGCGGTGAGGCACTAACACCATACCATGAAATGAGAAGTAATGGGAAAAAATTAAGTACTCTCGGGCCAAGAACGCTTCAAGAATGGATGAAGATTTTCCATGTTGAGGTGGCGACGAAATCCCTGCACCGTGTTTTGGTTTACGGTAAGCTCGCTAAGAGCGTTCCAAACCCGAATGACTCGCACCGAAAAAAAATTTCGGCGAGAATTTGTTGACGAGGCTGACATTGCGAGTCTCCAGCTATGACCCCTCGTTCGACCAATACAAGGCGCAAAATCAAAAAAGGGGAGGCTGATAGATGTGAGATCGTGTAGGATCTTGTAGGTTAAGATTAAATCAAATTTGATTCTGCGTAACTCGAGTAACTCCAGACCAGCCTTTTTAAGGCGTTCAGAGTAGCAGAGGTCACGGAATCCCGGAAGTCCCTTCGTAAATCTGCGTTGGACAGCCTCAAGGCGGTCGATATCACCCAGTAAGTGAGGAGACCAGACTGGTGTTGCATATTCTAAAAGTGGCCGCACAAACACTTTAAAAGCCCAAACCTTGGTAGACCAATTACCAGAAGTAAAACACCGGTTGACCATTGCAACCCGACGGTACGCCTGCGTGCAGATCTTATGGCAATGAAGGGAGGATTTAAGACTATTTACGAACCACACTCCCAAGTCCCGAACCTCCAAAACAGATGGAAGGGAAGTATGGTCCAGGTCATACACAGAACAAGAATTTTGCATGCCCACGTGGAAAGTGAAACATTTGTCAACAGATAGTGGCAGCTGCCACCTCCTGGACCAATTTGCCACCTTCTGTATTTCAGCCTGGAGTTCCAAAGACTTAAAAGGAAAATAATTTTCCGTGCCAATTTTGAGGTCATCCGCAAATTTGAATCCAAAAGTGTTACCAGCGGAAAAGTCAAGGTCGTTAAGATACACAACAAACAACAGCGGACCTAGGATTGATCCCTGGGGGACCCCACAAGGGACAGGAGCACTCGATGAGAGTGAAGTTGCAACTGCAACCCGTTGAGTTCTGTTGCTCAGGAAGGCCTCAATCCAGCCAGCCAGCTTACCCTTAATGCCACAATTGGCAACCTTAAATAGCAGTTTTCGATGAATCACTGATTCGAAGGCCTTCTTGAAGTCAAAGTAAATAGAGTCCGATGGTATGCCAATATCAAGTGCGCAAGTCCAACGATCCAAGACAGTTAGTAACTGAAGAGTGGCAGATCTATTTGGAAGGAAACCATATTGGTCAGACTTAATAGTAGAGTGGTCCTCAAAAAATTTCAAAATGACATCCCGAATAATGGATTCCATAATTTTACAGGCAACACAGGTCAAGGCAATGGGCCGGTAGTTTGTCGGATCTGAAGAAGATCCCTTTTTGAAAACCGGAATAATTGTAGCTGAACTCCAAATCTTAGGGATGCTACCCTGAAGGAAGGAGAGAGTAAACAGTTTAGAGAGCGGGTAGCAAAGTTCATGGGCAAGCTGCTTGAAAAGGAATGCTGAAAGGCCATCTGGTCCACGCGATCGGCTTGGCTTAATTTTGTTTGCTTCAAACACAAGTGTGTCAGTAAAAAGCACGTTTGTGCAAGATACACTGTCATTAGACAGGGAACCTAAGCGAGAAAGTGTATCGCCATTGTCAGTAATGACATTTGACGCAAAGGTGGAACCAAAGGCCTCTGCCTTTGCAAGGTCCTCAGTAAGATAATTGTTGCCTACTTTCAAAGGAGGCAAAGTACGTGGAATAGAGGTTCTTTTGCGATAGAGCCTAAAAAAGAGCAGCTAGTGACCCGTCCCGGATTGCTGCAGCTTCACGCAAACTATGCCACGTTTCGATTGAATCAGAGTAAAGTTTACGTTGAATATTATATGTCTGCTTAGCGTGATCGCTGGGGTCAGTCCTAAGGCGTCTCCACAATTTAAGCTTTCGGAGACGAATTTTGTTAATAAACCGAGGAATCGAATGTGTCCTACAGATTTTTATATTACGTGTTTCGCTGCAGAGTAGAATATGGCTGGTTAAAATGCTATGGAAGCAGTTCCAAGCACGCTCGATAGTAGGATGCACATCAAAAATAAGGCTATCCCAATTAACCATACTTCATGAATTCCTCAGCCCATCAACATCAAGTTTACACATAGTAGCCTCGCGGGTTTTCTGGCCTGCATAACCGAGAGAAGATAAGTTAAGAGAAAAGGAAACAACACAATGATCGCTCCTCCCGAAATGGTCCTCAACCTCAAGATCAAAGACGAGCCGGTCGTCCTCACAGAGCACCAGGTCTAGAATGTTATCTCCCCTAGTCGGCTTGTCGACGAGTTGACAAAGTCCCAGGGGTGCAATTAGATCCAGGAAGAATCTATGATGACAATCGGATGCCCACCCATGCTCCCAATCCACGGTGCAGAGATTAAAGTCGCCCAGCAGGATGCACGAGTGCCGATCATTAAAAGATTTGTTAATAAACTGGCAAAGATTTATAATTGCTTCGTCGTTCCGGCTATCGGGCAAATATCCTAAAATAAATTTCAGACCTAAATCGGGTGAGAAAATCGTAATACCCTCTGCGTCAGTAGCAACAGACTCGACAACCATTTGAATGTCATTTCGATGAACGACCAGCAGTCCCCCACCACGACTTCCCCTGTCTCGCCGTATGACCGAGAATTTGCGTGTATCAACAAGCATACTATCCGTGAAGTCTGAAAAGAGCCAACTTTCAACAACAAAAATAAGGTCATAAGTGTCACGCAGCAAAAGAGCCTTAAAACACCCCAAATTACGAATGACACTCCTAGCGTTAAAAAGAGCACAACACAGTTTATCAGGACGTTTTGCTGAAGTTGCAGTAGCATTTAGTAGAACTTGGGGCTTGTCAGTCATGGGATTATTCCCCTTTAGTGGTTCGAGTTTTCCGACCTCACATGAATATTAATTAATTGTTGCTGGAGAATATGTTTTCCCCTCGATGTCAAGTGTATCCTGTCACGGGCCAAAAGAGTGATGTCGTCACAAATGGCTTTGTCGATCGAAACAAAAGAATAATTTTTTCTCGACACACAGGGCACGCAGCAAAACATTTACCTCTATCACTTGTGCGTCTAAATTGTGGTTATGTCTACCCAGCCTTGGAAAAAGGCCAATAAACGAGATCCTCGAGCCAGGTAGTGCTGCCTTGACAGATGAGGCAAAGTCACCAAGGTTGGCCACAATTTGAGGTGGACTGGCTTCACCAATACTGTTTGCACATATAATTACCGTTTCGTCTTGATTGCATACTTGCAGAATGTGTGGCAATTTATTACGTAGTTCGGCGGACTTTAGACCTGGATATGTCCATGTTTTGGAGCGTTTGTCGTTGCTGCCACGAAGGTTTCTCACAGTGGAATCGCCAATAATGGTGGTAACACCGTTCCAGAGATCAACATTGATGTTATCATGTACTTTCCCGTGTTTTGATATAGTTTTACCATAGCAATAAGTGTGATCCGCATCGATCACCTTCAGGTCCCTTTCGCTGTTCTTAGCATTACAAAGGAGAGAGACATCGTGTTGCCCCTCATTGGCCGGCTTGGATTGTGGTGCACACTGCTCATGTGTACTCTGAGATGGAGCTGCTGTCTTCACTGTAGGCTTCCTAGTCTTTTTTTTCCCACGGACAGTGATATTTCTGTGCACAGTAAGGCTGTCGATCTGGCTTGGTAAACTACAGGCTGGTTTCTCAGTGTGCTCCAGGTGGGCCGAAATAAGCTCAAGTCCTCCCTCTCCAACCTGCTTCAGCTTCACCAAGACAGTTTTCGCTCCTCCCAGTGTGGTGTCATCAACTCCCAAATCATTTGGAATATTTGGGTTCACCGGCGAGCTGACCTTCAAGTCAGCAAGAGTGGACAGTAGTCCTCCCTTAAACTCGTCTAACTTCTTCTCCAAACGATTGAAAATTCCCTCAGCATACTCCTCAAGGATCTTATTCTGCTTATTAAAAAAATCGAAAGTCCAGTGTTCAAAGATTGTTTTGTAGTCCTCGAATCTGGAAGCAAGTGCCACCCCTATCTTGTCAGGTATCAATGTAACCTTAGAATTAATGTCATCCAGGTCAATGTCTTTCTCAAGGGCAAAGGAATCCAGACGGTTTATTAGTCTCGACGACATATCATGTAAGCTCTGCAACCCTGGCTGGTAACACGGGTCCACTGATCGTAGAGAGTCTTCGCGCAAGGATGACGTAATTCCCTCCACCGGGGTACTCTGGCTAGGGTAAACACTTCGCAGTGGTGTCTGCAGGCTGTCGAAGTACACCGTTCGGCGCCGGTCAGCAGAGTGTCTACGTTTAGGGATTGACTTATCGGCGCCCGTAGAAGAGATGTCCGAATTTGGATATAAAAATTTCTCCATTCTACCAGTGCAAAAGGGGAAAAAAAGAGAGAAAAAAAGGAGGAAAGCTAAAATAAACACTGAAGAACAAATCTACAGCAAGTTTACCTAACGTCACGAAGGAGTACGGAAAAAAAAAATTTCCACTATGTTGTCCAGACAGGGGCACGAACTCACATCAGTACAGTACTCACATCCAAGATGGCAGCACCCAGCTGCCAACAAACAACAACCAGTTCAACAAAGCAAACGCACCAACAGCAAATCACAGACTAGACAGCGAGCTGGCAATTGACTCATTCGATGCACGGAGGGTTCATAGTTCAACTGAACAAGTCAACGATGCACGGAGGGGTCATAGTCCACCCAAACAAGTCAACGATGCAGCACCCAAAAACGGACACGATGCAGCAACACCTACACGATTTGCAACGTCTGGATGAAATAAAGTCTATTATTATTATTATTAAAACTCCTTTAAAACTTCTTTAAAATCTGTAGTTTCGGCGGTACATTTTTGTTTGCTTGCGGAGATGGTTAGTTTCCATGTAAAATGTCGGATGCACCGACAAGGGCGCCCACTGAACAGCAAATAAAAGAAAAGGAGGGGGGGGGGGTATTTCGGAGGACGTTTTTTTTGGGACGTGCCTTAATTTGGTCAAAAAAGCCTTTGTTTTAACATTTTTAAATTTTTTATAAAAGATTTTCTTCATGATTCTGTCTGCCAAAAGGGCAAGAAGGCAAAGAAAAATGGCTTCAGCCCTAATGTAAAGGTGATCTTGCGCACCGGCTTCCGACACAACCATCTTCAACATTATATTCGGTACTCTGTTCCTAAATATCTCCATCAATTGACAAATCAAACAAATCCTCGAATACCAAATTCGAAGCCGTAATAGAACACTATACGCAAACGCAAACGCTTTTTTCCTTTACGCCGTGCATTGTTGGACTACTCCGTGCACTACATCATTATTAGAGTCGCGTGCTTCTTCATTATCGGGCAAAGATACGGACATCGGTCGATAAATAAGTTATCGCCTGCTTCCCTCGTGCAAAGAACTAACAATCGTTCGGGCCTGCGGCCCTCGACATTATTAGTTCTCAGACTCGGGAATCAGGCGATAACCTACACTTAAGGCTGTAGGACAGAATTTCTTTCTTATCGTGTGAATAGGATATCAGAGAGCAGGACTTGAACCCTTTGTAAAGGCTACTCTTTTTTTTTTACCTTATTCATTCATATCTCCATTTTAAACAAGTCCATAACCCGCAATGAAATTTAGTTTACAATTCTTTCCAAACTTTATTCGTGTACGATTACTATTTCTGTCCTGGTATTTAGATAAAAGGCAGAATTGTTTATAAAGTAACAGTTGAGCTTTCCTGCCGTGCAATCACCAAGCGGGTAAACATATGAAGCCATGAATCAAGTTGCTTTTCCTCCTTATGACCACCGAGTTGAATGTTGAATGTTTCTCACCAACCACTGAGAAACGTTGACAGCTGCTAAGCTCAGCTGGAACCTGTACGGCCAAGGTCCGTCTCATTAGAGTGCCCAGCCTAGTTTGTAGAAAGTCCTAGGTTCATGTCCCGGTCAGGGAAGTTCTTATTTAATCCTTATTTCATTCTACCTAACAACTGGTATGAGTGAGTAAACATGAACTTAAATTTCAGTAGCTGTGCCTTTCTACCTACCTGTGTGGGCTTCCTCACATTCTCCCTTACTCAATAGCAGATATTGTCAAGTACCACTAATGTAAGTTTTGCTTACATCTGTTTCTGTTATTTGCAGGTAGCGCCCTCAGAGCTTGAAGACCTCATTTTATCGCATCCCAGTGTTGAAGACGTCGCAGTAATTGGTGTACCAGATGATATTTCTGGTGAATTACCCAAAGCCTACATAGTGCGTTCAGGTCGCATCTCAAAGGACGAAGTGCATGCTTTTGTTAACAGTAAGTTTAGTTCTGAAAATGTGCTGTACTAATGCAGTCGTATAAAAACAGTGTGCACGAAAAGAATTGCACCTGCACTCCAGCTGTAGCCCTTGGAGACGAAATCCTGATGCCACATTATTTTTAAATGCCTTTTGAACTGTATCAAAATAAATCTGTTCCAGTGGCTTTAGCCCCACAATCCAAACCTATTAACAAACGTTAAAGACATGTAATTTCCACGATAATACTTGGGCTAATTTGGGCGCAGTTGTTGCGATGCAAATGCAATTTTGCGGGATTTCAGTACAATTTTGCATTTTGCAATGGGATGCCATTGCCTCGTATGTCTGTATAATTATAACAAAAATTCCAACGCAGCACGAAAATAGTGGAGTGCACAACGTGGTGTTTGCCGCCAAACTTTTGAGCCCAATACGCCACATGATAATGAACGACTGCTCAACTGTTAAAAAACCTTGAACCAACTGTGTTAATAGGCACGCAGCAGTCACCTGACTATTGGTGAAATTCTTTACTGAACATAGCGTCGATGATAAATGCTCGCAAAATTTCGTTCCCACATCTAGTTGTCGGTTAACTGGCTCGTGTTTCATTAAAATCAATAAAACTTTTTGGGTTGATGTTTAAATAAAGCCAATTTGTGAAGATTTCGTGCCGCTTTAAAAAATTTGTGACAGTTTACAGCATTTACCAAATTTCGCAAAAATTAAGTGGATGTTTTGCCACAGTTAATGATTGTGTGCAAGAATAATTTTTTAACTCCTTTAGTTAAAAGTTTTACAAAATCTAGAATTTTGTAAAAACTTACAACCTACCCGTTATTCTTCCCCCCCCTCCCCATTTTTTTTTTTTTACTAACTAAAGTACATAATTCAACCGCTTATTGGACTTTACCAGTGATAAAGATTTTGGTGTAGGCTTTATTCAGGTTAGAATTTTTCGATCGTGCCGGGCGGGAATAATAACTGCTCCAGTATGCCAACAGTATTGTCACCCACAATATCAACGTAAACGTTTTGCTTCCTCAAGTTTTCTGGAGAGAGACTTTGAAAATAAATTTCGACTCGAGCCCTCCAGGTGTGCGGTGAGGCTCGTCATCCAGAAAGTCGCTGATCTTGGAAGCAGCATTGTCTCCTTCCTGTTCTATTGATATCTGTTTCTGTCAGGTCACAAGAATAAAGACCGAAAAAATTATTTGTAGTCGCTAAATAAAATGTTAGTGACAGAGATTGCAATGAAGATAATTTCTGAAATTGCGACTTCAGTTAAAAATAACGAATCGAAAAGAAACTCGAGCAGTAGCGTGGCTACTGTAGTTTATAGCGAAGATGGCGAATTGGCTGCCAGGCAGTCAAATGGGCATCAGGCACATAGGCTGTTGTAGTTACCCCTCCCTCGTAAACGGTGGCGAGTCCTGGTTTCAGAGGGGCCAAGGTGCAGGAGGCAAATGGACAGGATGAATTCTCTAGGTGTGGACAATGTATCGAAACAGAAAAGAAGTCTGCAAGTTGCCACGAAAATCCTAAGTCATCCTCTCAAACAAAGTCATGTTGAGTCGTTGAAGTCGTCATCCAAACATTCAACTAAGTCATAAGTCGCCATGGTACTGTTACGAAGGTACGCCAAGTTTGCAAGCCGCCGATCTACTACCATAAATCGTGTATTAAGACTCCACGAGCTTCTGCAGTTAATTTGGGTAAAGTCAAGGATGGTCGTTAAAACAAAATTATTCTTCCTATCTCTCTAAAAATACTTCTTTTTATTAGTATTGGCTAAAATCGTTCACATTTTGTTCAAATGCCCGAAAATTAAACTTAATTAAAATAGTAGAAGCTTTGAGTAGCTTTTCCACCCTGTGTCGTCATCCAAGCTCCTTTCCCAGCATGTGCCGCCATCTTGATTCTTCACAATCGCTGTGGCATCGACTCGAGTAGGTCAGTGTTTCTATGCTCTGTAAAATTATGAAAATTTCGTTGTTATTGCCCTAAATTATGGAATATTTCTTGGAATTTGCCCATGAACCGGGGGTTTCATGTTCGCACCTTAAAACTCCGGATGATTTGTAGCCAGCCTGCAGGAAATGCAGGAATTCCTTAGGACTACTTTAGGAAATGCAGTTATTTCTTTACGACTCGGTAATAAGCAAACGGGATCGAATGCTGTTGGCGACGAGGGCAACAAGCACTAGTAAGTCTTCGGTATATGGTGGCCAATTATAAAGGGAAGTCTTTTTCAGTGGAAAACGGAATTTTAATTCTAAAATTAGTATTTACTATCCTAAAATAGTGTACTTAACTTTAGTAGAACTACGCACCGTTTCACTCTTGCTGAACCCGGAATGGTTCAAATAAGCGATTGTGTGGAATCAACATGGAGAAGCATGCTGGGAATGGAGCATGGACGACACCTTCTGGTGAGTTAGCTGCACAACACTTATATTATTTAAATTAAGGGACATTTGAGCAGAAAATCAGCAATTTTAGCCACTGCTAATGCTAAGTACTTTAGTCTTAAATACCGTTAACTGACAATTACAATGGCATCTATACGACGTACTAAATAAGAAATAATGAAAACACAAGTCATAAACAAAGAGCCTCATTAGTTCTCTTGAATTTTCGGTGGTATGCACTTTATCAGAGATGAAAAGTACAAACGGTGCCGCTTTATTTCAAATCATCTTGATGTCCAAGGGCGAATGATGTAGTTGAAAGTTCGGAAAGTTCAAGAAACTTGAAGAATACAGCAGTTCGTTGTCAAAAATTTGCAAGACAAACCAGGTGTGTCTGGTGGTTGTGAAAGCGTGCAAACTTTTTTAAATCCTTTAAAATTTGCGGTTCAGTTATTTCACAATATATTCTACAACGATGTTTTTGGGCAAAGTGCATTCTTTAAACGAAATAAGCTATAATTTAAAGCTTAGTATTTTAGGATAAGTAAAAATTAATTTTACATTTTTGTTTAATTATAATGAATTTATAATTTAACTACAGCATACGAAATTTGAAATTTCATAAGGCAGTAATTAAACTTCATTCGAGTGGATGCACTGACTAAAATAAAAAATATGAACAACGTTAAGAACTAAATGAGAGTTGTATAACATTTCTGCCCTCCCACAAACATTAAGCGAGGACTTGCGTGATCTGCAAAGCATTAAAAAATTACCAATGAATGGAATATAATTCTTGCTACTACAAATTTTACGACAGATTGTAAACAAAAAGTGAATACTGAAATTAAAAACTTAATTTCTTTTCTTCCGCAGGTAAAGTTGCACCCCACAAGCAATTGAAAGGCGGTGTAGAGTTCGTCAAGTCAATTCCTAAGACACAGACTGGCAAAATTCTTCGACGTGAGCTGCGGGAGCAAGTGTTGGGCAGCCGAGGATAATTTCATTGCCGACAAAGTGGATAAAACGCTGCAAGACAACAATTCTTGTGCCATCACCAAACTGCACTGTTTATTGTTACGTGGCAGATTATCCTGCAGTTTCTTCCTACTTTTAACTTCTTGAATCATTCTTTAAGTCACTAAAAGCTGGTGGACGTAACGTTCATGTGGAAGAAGAATGTAAAATCACCAACATTGTACAAATGTACATTCACACCATCATTTTTTTTTTTGTATATATGCAGCTGTTTCACAAATGTTCTTCTTGTTTAAGGTATTTTTAGATTAACTTGAAATAACACCGGAGCTGTTTCCTTTACTTTGGGTTCTTATACTGAGACTCGGACCTTTAGTTAATGGATGGTATGGCAGCTAAGGAAAACTATATGTTAGAGGTAACTTTTGTATAACTTGGTCTACAACAAAAATTGCACATCAACTACGTTCGTCCAGATTTTGTAAAGTACAGGAAAAAATTACCGTGCCAGTCCAGTCTAATGTTGCTTTTAAAAAAATGTGATTATTCGTTGCTAAATTTCTTAATGTTTTAAGGGCTCTTTTAACCCTAAAGTTTTTAACCACTTTGTAATTTGAAAATATTGACGAACTGGCTGGACCTGAATTTTGAAATTACCCAGCAGTCATCGGAAGGATCCTATGCTGTATGGACACTGAAATAATTAAAATATTTAAGAAAATTTAATGTTACAAGTATACTAAGCCGTGACTGTTGATACGACATCAACGATTCAGTGTGTGTCGTGCTGGTCTAAAACTGCACTTAAATTCAGTTAGGTAATGTTGTAACTGAAAACAAAACCAAGATTTAAAAGCCTATTGGTTTGGGCATCTAAGAACGTACAATTTGTTGTTTTATTCTGAAAAGGTGTCTTGACGAGCTACAAAACATGTATTTTATCACAAACTTGACAACGTGTTACATTGATTTTATAACTGGACACCGAACATATTTTTAAATACTATAAAAAGAAGGACTAACCGTAGGTGTCATATTTGTGAAATGGGTGATGAGCCACTCAACGTGATTATTAATAAAATCTTACGTTTAATCAAGTTGTGTGGCCTTAAATTGCATGAAATGTTGTAAATATTTTAAATATGAATCCATATTTTTTGTTATTAAATGGTATTGTGGTTGTGCTATCTAAAGAAGACACTTAAAATATTATTGGTGGATGCTTTTCTTAATTATTGCCAGGGACGTTACTATACGTGATAACAATTTTCAAATTCCGTGATCTCCCCCATCATAAAAAAATGTGCTGGAACAAGATATAGACACAAATGTTTCACAAGAAAGTTGGGCTTATATGTTTTTACTTTCACTTGAAACTTTATTTTAATGGTGTTCGTTGTGCAAAACGGCTTAAATTGAATCTTGTAATTGATGGTTTGATCGTTCTGTATAGCAGAACACGGAGAGCACATTACTCAGCCTGTATAGCAATATGTCCGATCGCCTTCAAGGTCACTTCTGCTTTCGATTCGCAAGTAAGATGGCGCATGCGCTAGCAGCAATTTGTGATCCAAAATTGATTTAGTTGAAGTTTCGACAACATGTTGCGAAAAACATCGCATTACACGAAAAATCACTAATTCCAAGAGACTTCTTAAAAAACATGAAAAACCAAGGTAATTTTTTGTACTTCTTAAATTGCCAGCTACCTCACCCACCTGAAAGAAGTAAGAAAATGCACTTCTTACCGCATATAATTTTGCCACGAATCATGGCATCATGGTAAAGTAACGTCCCTGATTACTGCTCTTTTTGTGGATAGGATTTCTTATGGTCTTTGTTCAATTCCTGTCCTGATTAATCTCATTTGATGTATTGTATTAATTTTTTTGGCTGTCGTTGGCTGTACGTACGTCTCAACATATCACCACACTTTTGCGGTTCTTTTTTTTTATGAATCAGGTTGTAGGTACGCTCATGACACATGCTTGTAAATATCAATGTTTAAGAACTGAGGTAACATAAATTTCTATCGCGAGTATCATCTGGGGACATTAGAAAATGTTATACACTAGGGTATGCATGCAGCTTTTTATTTATAAGTTTTCTATTTCTTGGCTTTGGTTTCATATTCTTCAGAATATACTAACTTTAAAGCTTTTCTTTATTTTAACATCCTCTCTAAGTCTCCAATATTACATTGGCTTTTTTTGTCACGACTACAATATATTATTACGTTAACATTCCGTGAATGCTATATCATCTTTTAGTTATTTATGGGAGAGGGGTAAATTACTGGGTATACACATTTAACCTGCGTCAATATCACAGTACAAATTCGTATTATTGGGTCTTCAATATTGCAATGCAATATGGAAATGCAAGGTGTTATTTTTTCCCCCTCCCTCTCATTGTGACAATTTGTGTAATACTGTTGACGGTTGGGTGTAGGGGATGACTTATTTTTGTACAGTTTCTCATGTAAGTCAGTTTAATAAAAAAAATTATCTACTGTGAATTTAGGTGTCATTTCTTTTTCTCTCTTTTATTGCTGAACGCCTCGCAGCTAGGGTTTACGAGAGCTCTACTTTTACACGGCGAGTCGAATTTGGGGCTAGACTGCAGTTTCCATTTGAGTTAAGAGTTTCGAAGATTGTGTCGTAGGTTTTTATAATTACCATACGCTAAACCAACTAAATAAGTTTTTCCTGTATCAAAACATGGAAAATAGATGGAAATATGGAAAGGGATGGGCGTTATTTGTATATTTAGCTGCAAGTTAAGTGATTTTATTTTTTAACGCGATGAAAAATTCGAGTTTGAAATTTTAAAATCGGGTCGGGTTCACAGAACGAAGCCAACCTCAAATTTACTCAAAATTTCAAATTTCACATACCCCTGGTCACAGCCTAGTATAGTATTAATTGTTTTGACAGTGTTGGTGTCGTATTGGCCAGGTTCATACGGATACCAGTACTGGAAAAACTTTCGTAACGTACTTGAAAAAATTTTGATACTGGAATATACTGAAAAAAATATTTCTTACTAGCTGTAAAGTACTTCAGTAATAAGTGCTAAAATTGCTCATTTTATGTTATTCATTGCTCAAAATGAATTAAATTATTTCATTATTTTCGTTACCATCTAATAGCTCCCGCCAGGGGCGTCACTCCTTGTATTACTACAATACGAATAGTGCCGCCATGATTACTCGTTTTACTTTGCACCAGGGTCGGACTGGGGTAGTTTTTTCCATCTGCCCAACTGTCAAAAAAGGGCACTGGCTGGAGGGAGGTCAGAAAATAAGTTTTTTTTTTAGGTTCATCATTACACTAAAAATAAAAACTGATCCGCAAAGTTAACCAAAGAAGCGATAATTTCGGCTTGGACGAATGTTTCGTCGTCTGGGTTGTGAATGCATCTATTCGATTCGAGCGACGTGGTCTGTGTTACAATGTTAACGTTTTAGTTACGTCCTTTCCGTTGTATGTCCTCCTTTCTCAACTAAAAGAAAATAAAAAGCTAATATCAAAAATATGTTGATAATAAAAAAAAACAAGATGCACTAACACTGCATTAGTAATTCGACATGTCGTATGGTAGAATAAAAAATATCTGTAATTGACGTATGAAGTTGGAACGGCAGACATACCAACAAGACACTACTAAAAAATTTAAATGCATGGTGTACTGAAGAATATCTACTATATTGCACATTATATTAAAAAAAATTGTCTCGTAACGTTTGCTACTACGATACGGCAAATGGGCCAGAATCTTGTGTGCGACGATGTAATCACTGACCAGATAAGTTTTCATCGGACGCTGATATTGGTTTTCTTACAAAAAACAAACTGAAAGCTTCGTTGATTTACAGTTTCCCGTACCCGTTGTTCTTGTTCATCAGACAATCTTCGAACACCATGTTTCATAAATTCAGCAGGTAATTTGGTTGGGGGGGGGGGGGTA
>JAHWFP010015708.1:6247-25827 GCA_023313725.1 Lithobius niger | reverse complement strand
TATTATTTCCAGCGATTTATGTCTATTTATTTCTATTTATTACTGGATGGCAATCGGCATATGCAATTAAGCCTCGCTATGCTTAGGCTTATAATAACGAGTATTTATGAGTATTTACTAAGGAATTCTTAGGTACCTAGGAAATCTAAACTAGGACAAGCAGGAAAAAGTAAAGAATAATGAAAAAAAAATCCTAGTGGAACTCCTAGTGGCATCTAGATCCAATCAGATACTCTAGGAATTTTCTCCGTAACACGTTTATCCAGTTCCAAATTCTTCAGAACATACCAAACCTTGTTAACATGAACTGGCACTGAATTTTGTGACAAATCTTTTCTCTTTTTGGTTATTGTTGTTATTATTCCTTTTGTTACAGACCAACCCTTTGCTCATCCGAAAAACAAGAAAGGAAGCCATCATGATTCAGCAATCCACCTGTTACTTACTGCTTTTCCTCATTTCAGCTACGTGCGCAGGTAAAACAAACGAATCCTGACATGAGAATTTAGATTGTTTTACCTGAACTTTTTTACCTGAACTTTTGGGGGAGAAAATGGCTATTAACAACATAAATGGAGTGTTTGGATTGCACATGCGCTCTTTCTTCTGGAAAAACTACGAAGCAATCATGTGGGAACATTGTGAAGGGGATGGCCATCTCCGCCAGGGATGTTGAATGTCTACCCCTAGGTGTTAAACTACAGTATAAATGTGTAGAGGTTTCGTCCTATTTTTCGGAACCAGTTTTCACGACAAAGCATGTACCTAAAAATTGCGATACAATACATACCTTAACTATATGTCCTTTCTTTCGTGCTTGTATGTAGTACTTATCAAATCTTCGTAAAATGTTCTCTTATGGAATTAACGAAAGAATTAAATTCGTTCTTCTTTCTGCTGTTTGAGATGGTGTCATCAGAAACGTGAGAGACGTCGCCACTTGTTTCTATGCTACAGCAACAATTTCAAACGAACGAAAAAGGACAAATTAAGTTATACAGTCGATTTCACCTTTTAGGTTTGTGTTTGGACCTGGTTTCGAAAAGGAAGGTGAAATATCTTAACACAGTTGTATTGCACGCCATCTGGTGGTGTAAATGTGCGTAATCCAAAGGTTTAGCTTCCCTTCATGCAAAAGTAAAAAAATTTAAGGAAACCGTTCAATACGTTAAGGCACTAGAGGCGCTTATAAGAATTTCAATGGTGGATAGATATATTCACGTATGGTATTTCGCAAGTAGTTATGAAGTAATTTAAGTGTCACTTGGCAAAACCACTGACTGTAAAACGATGCATTGTTCAAGGCTGGACTTAAACTGCAACTTTATTAGTGTCGATGTATGAAAACGTCGAAATTAGCCAGATGTCAGAAATGCCAGTAATGAAGTCCATCGATGCTCAGGAGTCATCAAGAATGCTGTTGCAAGAAATCATGAATTAGATGTCGGCTACGTAACCGAGTGAGGTGCCTTTTATTGGTTTGAAAGTACGGGATTGGGGCTGTGTAAAGTCGTTACTTATCAGTCTGCCTACTTTAATTATGGACAGACTTACCATTTTGCTGCAGTGCAGAATGACAATCATGTACAACATCGTTGGCCTACAGCGGCAAACATGAAGTACGTGAGTATGAGCATGACAGCAAAAGGACAAAACGAGGAGTTGGTGCTTTGCCCAGCGTTAATACAAGTTCGGTGGGTATCTCACTGAAGCAGTTGAAAACTACGTTAATTCGATAATTTTTTTTCCAATGAAGATAAATTCAAGCGTAAACTTAGTGATGCAAACCCCTGTTCATGCACGTCAAATCAATGATGCAAACCAATGGTGTGTTCTATTTTACATGCTACATTTATTTCTCCTTTATTGAGTGTATGATTTGTCTTCCCTTTCAAGACCAAACTATTGTACCTTCCTGGTCTCGGGCATTGTGTATGGTCGAGTGAATTTCGGTCGAATGGAGCCCTGGTCACGGTTGTGACCTTAATAACGGGTTCAGTGAGTGATCTTTATGCCAGTGGAGGATGTGACCATAGCGATTAGGGCACTATGCAAGTGATCTGGGGGCGAACTGGGTAGCCGGTTCGAATCCGGGTCATGCCACTCCGACGAAACGTAAGTGCATAAAGGTGGCTTACTGAACTACGTTATTTCTAGTGTATGATTTTCGCTGTTGGCTAATTTCCAATTTATTTAAATCTTTATAATAAATACGGGCTGGTGTAAGTGGAAAATAATATTTTCCTTCCTCTATCTTCGAGTAGTAAAGTTACTAATACAAACCTACTTCCCATGCTTTATATTTAATCGTGTAATTTCTAAGAAAAAGGAATCTTACCATGGCAAAAACGTTGCAAAAAAGAGCTAAGTGATATCTCCCAAAAATAACACTTGCTAATGAATTACTGTCAAGCTTTTTTGCCTTTCAAAGTCGTGATATCAAACGTCAAGTTCTGTCACCAAGTCAATTCCACCGACTAAGACTTCTATCATTAAAATTAAATACTTGGAAATTGCAAAGTACGCAATTCATATTTTTTTCATTTAACCTTAGAACCATTGCTCAGTGGCCGGAAGACCATAGCGAAAGAATTTAGCATTTCATATCCTGACTTCAAATGGCGAAAAAACTTGGTGAGAATCCTTCACAAGTTTAATTTTTTGAAGATTTGTGCTCTTTACGTTGCAAGTTTTTGTGTTTTTGATGTTCCAACAAGCAGAAGATATGAATAAAGGAAGGAAATACCTCTTCTTCGTGATCACGCACCATGACTGCACTGATCAAGTGATGCCTGTCACCACCACCAGAGACCAAAGGCGGTATGCATGTAGTAGAAGCTTGTTGTTACATCATTATTGGTACATCATATTGGTACATCATATTGGTACATCATATTGGTACATCATATTGGTGCAAGCTTTACAGCAGTCACTGAGCAGTGGTTTGCATGCCGTGTATTCTGACTTCGATATCATGTTGCTGTGCATTGTACATACGTGGGTGTCGGTCGAGTGGTAGTCAAGAACCAAACTCCCTGGCCTGGTAGTTACCTGACTGTTATCAAGCTGTGCTTGTTAGGCATCATGCATTCCGTCAGTTTCGGCAGTGGCCAGTGCAGGAATAGCAGGATCCCTATCTACAGGTAGCTGCCGAGTTCCACGTTGTGCAAAGCGATTGTATTGAGGTTTTGTCTGTGTTGCTCTTGGGAGGGAGACACCATTGACTAAAGTCTGGGGTTTGATCGTCCCGGAAACTTGAAAGAAAGTAGTGTCCTCGTTGCGTAGTGCTGATGGCTGCAGAATACTGAGAGGACAGGTGAACAGATAATTTGTGGCAGTCAATACACAGTGTGGATCAGGATCATGTGTAGGTGGTGCACCACGAAGAAGTGGATGAGTCCTCTATGGATTACAATATTCAGTGCAGAGGAGCTTGATGGAGTGCTGCTTGTGATTAGTGACAATTCATCACCAAATGACAAACGGAACCATTTGTAAGCTACACCAGATGGCGCTCGAACTCCATACTTGCACTGACATTTTGGATCTGGGCTGGAGGGTCGCAATCCTGGTTCCAGTGCTAAAAGTGGATAAAATCGTGGCTTTGTTGTCCAGCTCTACTGTAATGCGTGTGTAAATTTTTTGAGCAGATGGTAGTCCAACGAATTCAGTGGGATAGTGACTGGTCAACATCTTCATGCAGCTCATTTTGGATGCAGGATCGTGGGGCCGACGACGCGATTCTTCTAGTTTGATCTTTCGGCACTGGTGTATATGGATGCAGGAAATCGTTACACACTTTTATGCTTTGATCCCACTTGTGTCACAGGCAGTATGCAACTATTGAACCTTCCTGGCTTCTACTCACAGGCAAGTGCAACAGACTGGGGCCTGCCTCAAGAAAGTTGCTTGAGCCCACTGCTCTGTTTGGTGTTCTTGGAAGGTCTTAGTCTTTGTAAAACTACTAGGGGTCACTTGCTGAAACTGGCTGTACCATCAGCACAGCTAGAGTGTAGAAGAAATTACTTTGCTGTAAAAATGGTTACCACTTTGAACTCTCTTACTGATGAGTCCACATCAGTCCATACAGTCAGTGGTTTCTGAGCAAAGTTGTGCAGAATTTGTCTCAAGAAATTTTTGAAAAGTCCAGCATTTGTTGCCCCACTGCCAATAAGTTGAAATGTGGACCTTTTTACAACCACGCATGGCATGTGCATGGAGCAGTTGACTATGTAGACTGGACTGGTGAATTGGTTCACCTTTCCAGATCCTGACCCATACTATGGTAAACCCATTTTATGTATTACTTAATCACCCCTGTGGCCCCACACCTCAATGTAGTGGCATAAGCAGATGATGCAGCAATATGGCTGGTTGGGCTGGACCTGCCTGTGCTTCTTATGTTAAATAAATGCAGATGCAAATCTATTCACGCTGCCTTTTGGAATTATATGTCAGACTGCCTGAGCGGGGAATCAAACCCACGACCTTCGAACCAAAGGCCGAGGTCCTACCGCTGAGCCATACTGACACGGCTAAAAGGAAAAACGTCCATAAGCAGCATTTAACACGTGCATATATGCATATAATCACACACTATCCATTCGCCGCTGGAGGGATGCTTATTTGCCGCGCCATCCTCCAAGTGAACCAAAGCAAACACTTAAACGTGAAACAACGATAAAGGATGGAAAAGCCAAAGGCTCAACAAGAGTTAAGTAAATACAGATGCAAACCTGCAAGAGTTAAATAGATACAGTGGCGAATGGATAGTTTATGTTTGTATGTATGTGTGCACGTGTTAAAGGCCTTTGGTTTAAAGGTTTGTGTTCGATTTCCCACTCAGGCAGTCTTACATATAAGTCCAAAAGGCAGCGTAAATAGTTTTGCATCTGTTTATTTAACTTGTGTTGAGCCTTTGGCTTTTCCGTCCTTTATTTTTGTTCTTCTTATGGTGATGCAGGATGAAGCTGACCTCATCGAACGTTGGCTGCATAGTAGGGGCATGGGGTTGAGGGCTGGAGAGATCTACGAGTTAGTGCTCGCTAAAAGCATGGTGCAGCTGGTCTCGCTGGTGGTAGGTGGTGAGGAGGTGGTTATTGTCAACCAAGTATGGTATGTGAGTGTGCATCTGAATGTAGACATGTATTGGGTGACTGACAATCACATCCTTCGTGCAATGGTAAGGAACTGTGGTTCTGTTCTGTTGCAGCTTATGTGTAAGAGAGGGGGATGTTGACGGACAGGGTACCCTATGGAATTTTCCTTGTTTTTGTTTTGCCGTCTTGGGTGGACTATCACCTGCTATTCTTGTGTGTGGTTCCACGTACCAGGTTCAACTCGGTTCAGGTAGGAGCAATGGTTGTCTACAGGTTATAACCGGCCTATTTGTGGGTCACTTCTACTGCTGCCCTACATGTTGAAGTAAGGCTGGTTTCCCTCCGACATCGGGCAGCTGGTCTAAGCAATGTATTGCACAACTTATTCTGAGTCGGGGTACTAAGGATCTGGTGGGACAAATCATCGAGAGTTAACACACGTTATCAAATGAACTTTTTTGATTTCTGGGCACAGCTGGTGAAGATGTCCACCACCACTGGGTGTCCTCAATATCCCAATTCCATGTGGTGTGTGCTGTGTCAGAGTGTGTCTGTGGTGGATTGGCTGTGGCAAGACACTGTGGTCGTGTGTGCCATTGTCACTGTGTGTACCCTTGCTCGAGCGGAAAATTTCAAGTGTATTGGGACACCTCGATTTCTGGTCCAAGTTCTGTGCATGTGGGTGTGTGGGTGCCAGCATGTGAGCTGGAGTTTATGCATTGCATGTGTTCTGCTCCAAATGTTATGATTGCTGAGCTCACAATGATCTCAGTCGCTTTTCACCATGGGTTGGACCTGAGAGGAAATGCGTAACAGTGTGGTCCGACTCCCAAGCTGCTACATGTCTCCTGTGAAGCTGAAGCTGATGTTTCCTCTGAACCACCCACCGGCATTGGAGGTTGGGATGAAGTTGATGGGGCTTTTCGTTCCGTTATGATTGAGGAGGTGCAGTGGTTGCCGGACAATACCGGAATTGATAGCAATGAGGTAGCAGATGCTCTCTGAAGACTAATGTATAACTTGGACTCGGCAGTTGTTTTGTCTGTCCGTACAGTGTGGGAGGAGAAGTGGCTTGTGGAAGACAGAGATATGGAACTGTTCAGAGCTCACCCCTCCGAATTGAGGCCATGGGCTGGCGCAGTTCTAGTGTATTGACTGTATGCTGGCCATGTTATGGTTAACGCATATCGCCATAGTGCGGGTTTGTCCCGGTCACTGGAATATGTTTGTGGGGTTGCTGCAGAAGATGGCCTGTATGATGTTCAACAAGTCAGTTATTGGCATGTTGTCACTTAAATGCTTGTTGGCGGTATGGCCATGTGGTGGCGAGGTACCTTAGATTCTTTTGTAGGCAGTTGGCATTTTTTGTTGGAAGTCTGGGAGATTAATTTGTTCTATGATGGTTTTTTGGGTTGGTTTTCTTCTCTTTTGCAATGGGGAAGATGACCCATAGAATGCTCCTCGATAAATAATTCACAATTCACATTCATTTATCAGCTTTTCATCAATCGTTTTCTTGGAGCGTGTTTGTGGGGCCATAGGGGGGAAAAAGCCATGGGAAAAATGTCGAAAGAAAAATTCAAAGGAAAAATACAGCAGGTAGGCAAAATCCATGTGTAAAGAAGGATGGACAAAACTAGAAAAAACCCACAGAAAAACCAGCCAAAGGAAGCAAGCCGTAGAAAAGCTGAAGTATAAAAAAAAATCTGAAGAATAAACCGCATTAGAAAAAGCCCAGGAAAAAAGAAAATTAGTGGAACCCCTCACCCAGAACAAAGCCGCTGAAAAAAGTTACGAAAGCCGTTTCCTATAAATCTCCATACCCTGCCTTGTGAAAATCGAGCCAAGGCAACTGACTTAACCCAACTAAACCTAACCTGTAATAGCAACACCAAGAAAAGCAAAAGTGAAGCAGCAATTTTTCCTCTTCAGCGATTTTTTTCTGTTGTTTTTTGTCCTGATTTTTTTACCTTTAGATTTTTCCCTTCGACTGTTGCCACGAACCATGGCTGTTGCCACGAACCATATGAGTAGAAAAACAAAAGCCATGGAAAAAAAACAGCTGAATGAAAAAATCCTCGGGGAAAAGGCTACAGAAAAAAAAGCTGAAAAAAAGCCGTGAAGAAAAAATTGTTTAGTCTTTTTTCTCTACGCGTTTTTCTTCGGCACTTCTGAGCTTTTTTTTCCGTGGATTTTTTTTCTACGGTTCGTGACAACAGCCTCTAAACGAAGGTTCACAATCACAAAATACGGCTATGTTTTTAAATTTCCGTTACCAATCTACTCTTAGAATTATATAATAGTGTAATTCCAACATCAAGAAACTTTGAGTGGGTAAGTGGTCACAGTAAAGAGGTTTCATTCGTTTTTTATCATTACTGCCTGTTTGAAAAATGCATGCCCGAACATATTGCATTTTAAAACAAGCTAACTAGTTTATCGTCGGCTCGTTTTCAAATACAGTATGCTTACTTAAACAGTAAAAGAAAAAGAATTTTGAAAATTCTTATGTAAAAAATAACATTGGTACAAAAATACAACTATTAATTTAAACATAGTTGCTTTCAAGATGCCACTGGTTGAACATTTTTTTTTGGTCCAATTTTAATAATTTTCCAAAATACTTATAGAATGTTAAAATTTTTCCTTTTCTCCCCGAATTTGAGAATGAGTTGTTTTTTCAAGTTGTTTTTATGAAGTTTGAAACCAAACCGAAAAAGCTACAGTAAAACCACACAAAAAGGCCATGTTGCGATTCTCCAAACAACACAATTTTCAAGCCAAAACAATGAAAAATAATATGATTATAATAATTTGTACTATTTTGGCTGTTTAGAGCGCCGTAACGGTGCCATTTCTGCGTTTTTACTGCAGCACTTTATGCTTGTATCAAACATGATATTTATTCGCCCCTTTCGTTCAGGTTTTGTATTTTCTTAGTTTGAAGAGATTCATTTTTCCAATTGATCCAAATATTTCGTATTTAGTTTTAAAGGAAGTGTTTTTATTCATCATAAAGTGTTGGATAGGGGATAGAGTTGATAGCTGAACTATTTTTTCCCTACACTCTGTGGAGTAAAGCAGTGAAATGCAGGCACGCTACAGAAATAGCAACCCGTATAACAGTTCTATATTTGTGTGATTAGTCCTAACCATGAGTAATTAGGCCGATAATCTGCACGGCGATGTTGGCAGTTTCTGCAGTCTGAAACCCACATAACTTGTTCAACCCTTGTCCTCACAAATTCCTACTACTATTATTAATGTCATGTTTTTACATTATTAAAAAGTTAAAACTAACAATAGCATAGTTTACTTAAAGTATACAAGTTAAAAAGATGTAACTAACAATAGCATATACAATAATGGAAATGGAAACCGTATTTATTTAGATGAAAACATGACCCCCATACTACAGACAACTATTCTGGAAGGTTAGAACGCAAGCAAAAGAAAAAGGTTTTAAGTTTGTTTGGTTCCCCGTGGAAAAATTTGGTAAAAAAATGAAAATGATCGAAATTGTCAGGAAGGAAAGTGATTTAACTCAACTTTCATAGAACCAATAGGCCCTGTGAATGATATTCTTGATTGTGACTCTTCACTTTCTGAGATTAAAAAAAGAATTGGAAATGATAACATAAATATTTTTCATAACAACATACGAAGTCTTAGGAAGAATTGGGATCTTTTTAATTTTGAATTGGATCGTACTAATATTGATTGGGAGGTAATTTGCCTTACGGTCATTAATATCAAAAATGATGAAATTCCATTTTATAATCTGGAAAACTACGTTAGTATCGCAAATACTCGTGATCCCACTAAAAGAAGTGGAGGCATTCTTATTTTTATTAAAGACTTGGTTTTTTCACACGAATGTATTCAAATTGATGAAAATTGCGCAATCAAAGTTGATATATCATTTAACAATAAAACAGTCTGCCTTCTTGTGGTTTATCGCCAACCAGGAAACAGCAAAATAATTTTTTTAAAGGTTTTTAAAAATTACTTTAACTGCATTTATGAAAATTATCAGAATATTATTATAATGGGTGATAAAAATATTGACATTATAATTAATAAACCAAATAAACAAGATAAACTTCAAATTGAAAACTATGAAACTATGCTTGCTGCAAAAGGTTTTGAAAATAAAATAAATACAGCAACAAGAGAAGAGTATTTAAATAATGTTTTAGTCAGTTCCTGTTTAGACCATTTCTTTGTAAAGCCAAAGGATTTTACTTCAAAAGCATTTACCTGGTTAAAAAAGATTTCAGATCATTATTTTACCTTTTATGTTTAAACTGTCAAAAGAGTTTAAAACCCATGAACCAAGAAATAATTTTACTAGGTTTAACGATAAAGAAATTATTTCGGCTTTAAATGCTACAAATTAGAATTTTTTGACTAAATATGAGCATTTTAATGACGTTTATGAAAATATTCATAAAACAATTAATGAAATTTATTATAAAAATGTCTTGGTACACAATCGTAAAGTGAGGCCCTCTAATGAAAAACCAAGAAAAGGCTGGATAAATGACGAGTTAATTAGAATGATTAACGAAAAAAATTAATTATGGGACGAAATTAAGAACAAACATGTTAATGAAAATAAAATTGAATCTTAAAGACGAATGAAAAATAAAATTCAACATAAAATACAAGAGGCAAAACAAATTTATTATAATAATAAACTAAAAGATGGAAATAAAGATAATAAATAACTTTGGGATGAAGTAAATCAGATTATTGGTAAGAGGAAAAAAGATGGAATTGATAAACAAATAAAACAATCTTTTAAGGATAAAACCACAACTGTAGTGGCGAATATTTTTAATAAAGATTTTGCATTAAAGGTACCATTTCTACAACAAAAATATGCTAAAATAAAAGCTGCTTATAAAAAGTCTAAGAAATGTACAAATAACCTAATCCAAAATAAAGATGCAAACACAAAGAATCTTTTCTTGATTGATGTAAACGAAGGTGAAATTATTCTTATTATTAGAGTTATAAAAATTCTTATTCTACAGGTATTGATGGGTTTAAACTTCATCTTTTTAAAAACAGTTGCAAAAATTCTGCTGTATTTCTAAGAATCCTAATTGACAAAATTATTGAGCATGAGTATTGGTCAGACAAACTTAAAACACAAATACTTAGACCATTGTTTAAAAAGTGTAAAGCTAATTTAACTGAAAATTATAGACCAATATCTTTATTGCCAGTCATCAGTAAAATTGCTGAAAACTTATCTCAAATAAAATTCTGAATTTTCTAAATAAATGCAAATGTCTTTCAAATTTTCAGTTTGGCTTTCGTAAAAAACTTAGTACTACCACAGCACTCTCGGAAATTAATGAAATTATTACGACTGCACTTAACCAAGGCAAATATGTTGGCACAATACTGATCGACCTTCAAAAAGCATTTGACACAGTTAACCATGAGATTCTCCTTGTTAAATGCGAAAATATGGCCCCTAGAGGAAAAATTTTAAATATTATTAAAAGTTACCATGAGTCTATGAAGTTACCTAAATAACAGAAAAGCATGTACTAAAGTTGGCAATGAATACAGCAATACTGAAGATATTCTTTTTGGAGTTCCACAGGGGTCAGTTCTCGGTCCTCTACTTTTCTTAATTTATATCAATGATGTTGAAGATATTATTGATAAATCAACTATTATTATGTTTGCTGACGACATTATGTTGCTTTCTATAAACTTTGATTTTAATGAAATGATGAACAATTTACAAAGTGAATTTGATAACATTAATGATTGGTTTGTGAAAAAGGAAGTATATAGTAGTGATGATAAAACTGTTCAGCTTCTTATTAGAACTCCACATTTAAAAAAAATTAATGACAGATCAATCTGGATTCACTCAGACCGTTGTACCTCATTAGTAAATGGTGACATTTCAAATTGTCATTTAACATGCTCTACCTTGAAACGCGTTGAAAATGCTAGATATCTTGGGATCGAAATTGATTCTTATTGGAAATTTGATAACCATATTGATCTTCTCATTACTAAGCTTATACAAATCATGCCAAAACTTTATCAAGTTCACAATATATTAAATATTAAGAATAAAATTGTTATCTACAGAGCATGGATTGAAAGGCTTATCAGATATGGTATTGAAATTTAAGGTTTCTCTCCAAATTATCTTATTGAAAAACTTCAGAGAACACAAAACAGAATTGTAACAATACTTTTTAAGAACTTTAATGGAAAAACTACTGACGAGATCTATGTTAAAAACAACATTTTACGCATTACTCAGCTGAGAGAGTTTTGCATTATTCAAAAGAATTTTTTTACTTTCAAAAACAACAAACAGCATCTTGAAAATGGTTACTCCGTACGTCATCTGTTAAATACAAAATTCCCAAATGGAAAAATGAATGTGGTACTAGAATAAGTCCTACTTTTTGCCATCTACTTTTAATAAATTACCAAGAAATATTTTATCAATGAATAATTACAATGCACTTAATAAAGCATTAAAATCACACATGATGCATGATTTAACACAGGTATGAAGTAAGAATGTTGTTTAATTTGTATGTATTGTCATTTTTCGTTTTTATTTGTTGTTACTCAATGCATTCTTTTTTAATCTGTACATAAGTTTAGTTTTAATTCACGTAATCTTTTTAATTCGTTTTAACCTGTACATGAGTTGATTTTACATGAGTTGATTATAAATATTGTGTACAAAAATTAAACTATATAAGAGATGAAATAGGTAAATGAACAATTATTGTGAATGTTATTTATATATTTTGTTACATTATGTAATACTATAGTGTATTGCTGCTCACGCAAGTTTTTTCTAAAAACTTCGACCATTTTCAGCAATAAAGATATTATTTTAAAATATTCTATCAAAATTATTCCTCTACACAATACGGAGTACAGCAGTGATATGCTCGTATTCTACAGGAATACCACCCGTGTAATAGGCCTATATTTGTCTGATTAGACCTAAACATCAATAGTTAGGCATGGAGATGTAGGCAGTTTTTACGGACGCTCTCGTTACCTGCCCAACCCCTTGTTGTCACAAATTCCCACTGTTATTGTTAATGTCATGCTTTAAAATATTCTTTCAAAATATTCACCTACACACTAGAGAGTACAGCACTGATATGCTGCCAGTCTAAAGGAATAGCATCCCCATGTAATAATTCTAGATTTTTGTAAATAGGCCAAAACATGAGCGATTAGGCCTATAATAAGCATGGAGGTGTAGGATGTTTCTGCAGTTTTAAACTCTCGTTACCTAGCCAACCCTGTTATCACAAATTTCCATTACTGTTACTAATCTCATATTTTAAAATATTCTTTCCAGAATTGTGCATAAACAACTTTGGCTGCCTTGGCGTTGCATATTGCCAATTCTCATCATGCACATGCCCAATTGGATATAGCCTCTACTATTCTAGTGGCAGGGTTCATTGTGAAAACTATTACTGTAAGTTGGGGTTTGTGTAGTTTATTATTTACTATCCTGCTCCTCTTGGGTGAAATAAGAGCCAGTTACAAAACAAATTATAAAATGTTCATTAGGCTGACGATGTTGGGTAAGCTCAGACAACCGCTGCATGGCTAATCCAATACATCATCAGCGAATAAAGCATATGTAACTGTTGAAAATTTCCGAATAATTACGGTTCAAAGATCTGGGAATTGTTTCTGTCAGTTTGTACCAAAACATTTTGAGTGCATCTTACAGCATACTGTTTAGGGATGCAAACGTTTGTTTCAGACATGATAATAGAGGACATACGACACATTAGTGCACAAAGCCACTGCTCCTCAGTCAAATCAATTGTCGATAATAGATGCAAACATATGTTTCAGATATGATAATAGAGGACATATGACGCCTTTGTGCAACAAAGCCAACACGCCCCATTCAGATCAATTTTCGGCCATGAACTATGCCCAAACTTTACGATTGAAAGAACTGGCAACAAATTACCAGGTTTTTGTAAATTTTACAGAAAATTTTAACACTGATAGTAACCATTAGGCTGCAGCCTAATTTCATTGTGTTTTACAATCGTGTGTGATTTTAAATTACATAAAATTGGATTATAATCACTAACGCTGCCTTTTTAACAAACTCAATTACATCACGGCGAATTTTCGTGAGACGTGACCTCGCTTCTTCCTCGGCCTGTGTGACGCTTGAGATACATGGAAACACTTCATTTCCCATTTATCAAAATCCCCTCAACACAACGAAAGGACCCTACCCAGTATCTACAACAATCCCTTCTGCAAGGTGGCACTGCCATCTACAGCAGCTGCCACCCATAGCAGCTTGAATGAATAAAAAGCCTGATAGGTGCAATACGTATACAATATTCCGCAACGTTTCAGGTCTGTATGCGAGCCTTTATCAAGCGTAAGTAATAAAATAATTTTTTTTTTGAATTTTTGGAGTAGAAACTCAAGTCTACTCCAACAATTTATTTTTTTATTTTTTATTTTTTTATTCACGCTTGATAAAGGGTCGCATACAGACCCGAAACGTTGCAGAATATTAAATACATGTTGTACCTTTCGAGCGTTTTATTCATTCAATCACATTTCAGTACTTTTATCCTTCAATCCACAGTTGCTAGCTTCTTAAGCAACTGTCATCCTCAGCATCATCAATTTCCAAGCAAAGTGAGGTGCACGAAAAAGAGCCATCATGAAAGTAACTGATACAGGATACTGGACCTTGTCATACCTACGTTTTTAAGGTACAATATTTGAAACTTGGTTCATTCGTGATTTCCAGATGAGAAGAAAGAGTCTCAACATCAACAACAACAAATAACTCTTGGAGGGCAAACGGATCGAATGTTGTCATTACAATTTTTAATGGAGTCAAATAGTTGTGACGCGACACCAAATACTGTACTTCGTTGATCTATGTCAGTTGTGGGGGAAGAAGCTATAGGGTTTCAAAGTTTGACGTTTAACATGGTAGTTCATGCTGAGGCTTGCGCAACCTTGATAAGCACCATCCAGTACGGTCCAGCTAATTAGTGCTGCCTACCATACCACCATACAGGTAATTTGTAATTTGATTGTTTTTATTATTTTTTTTTCAGCATCCACCCGATACTCAGTCCCTATTGGAGTTACAGTTGGAGTTGTAGTTTTTATTGCAGTACTCGTGTGGTACATCTTAAGAAGGTATGTATGACAACACGTGGCTGGCCATACAGCAAGGTAGACATCGCCTACAGAGCTTTTTCAATTTCACACTGCCTTCCCCTCAAAAACGGGGGTGATGATGATGAAATAATGATTATGCTAATGGTTATTACTTTTGGATCTGGCTGCTGGCTAAAGCCACATACCGACCTCCACCCCCACCACTGATCTCATCCCTCCTACGCCACCACCACCCTTAAATCTTCTTACTCCACGCCAACCCCTCCCTGCTCTCTCTACCCCAGAAGCCATATATTGCCTCTGCCCTCCTCTCCCCTTCTCCACTCATCCGTGTCCCTCAAATCTTCAACATCCCCAGCAAACAACCAAAACATGTTTCAAGGACTCCTTTCTCTCCCTGCATATCCTGCAGGTGGCATTCTTGTCTTCCCCACCACCCTGCCCTCCACACAAGTTCCCGCAGCTGAAGTGCACCTGCTCAGGCTCGAAACGAAAGTACACTCTCCGAATCCCCCTGTAGAATTTCTTCCATCCCACCCCTTCTTTCACTGCTCTACACCTTCAGGTCATCGATTTCTCCTCCACACTCTTCTTCCACACCTCAGTGTCTAAGTCTCTAATCCCTTCCTTCCACCCACATTTCTTCCACCCTCCCCCCTATGCCCTTTACCACGGATGTACTTTTCGTAAACCTCCAGGTATGGTCTTCCCACTTGGTCCTGTATCTACTTGTCACAAAGACCTCCTGCACAGTACAATCCTCAGACAGCTACTTCACCCTCCCTTCAAAACCCTAAAGTTTCATAATGTTTCAAAAGTTGCCGAAAATTTATAAAATAAATCCAACCTTGCAAAGACTGTGACGTTGCGATGACAAATGCTGAAATATTTGTGACGTTGTAGTGATCCTGACGTTCCGTGACGTAGTAAGACTGTAGGAAATGACGGACGTTTCAAAGTTAAGCGGAATCTGCTTTTAACATTCCCAATGCCAGCTGAGATAGAAACTGCATTCCTCGTTTCACAAAATGCTTTAATGAAAGAGGAATGCAGTTTCTGTCTCCGCTGGCCTTGAACCTTCTACGGGAAAGAATTTGAAAGGCTGTGACGTAATAGTTCATAACGCTGACGCAGAATACGATCCAGTAGGTGGAGAGACCCGTTGACCCCAAAATACACTAGAAAAGTTCATCAGATATTTACGAAAAAAAATATTCGTCATTACTAACAAGGTCGTAGGAAGCGGTGCGACACCAGGTAACACGACTTTTCAGTTAAAGTAAGCAGAAACGTCAAGTGAATCCGTACAAAAAAAAGGGTGTCAAGGATATCCACCGAATTTTCGTCATTTGAAATCACCATAACAGTTAACTTCATGACAATCAAGCATAGTTGGCAAAATTGAAAACTCTTAACAAAATTGAGTTGGCTATGTGATTGGCTAGGAGCTCTTTTTCTGTTAGACCATCACCACTGTGATTTATCAGTCTTTCTCAGTTAATGCTGAAACGGTTAACTGTTTTTTTTTCCAAACAAACCTTCTTAAGAATTATGCTAAGTTTTCATCATTTGAAAGGTAAACAGCAACATCTTACAAACCTAATTTATTATGCGTTAGTTAAATGTAATTATATTAATTTAAAAAAAAATAATAATTATTTTTAAACTGCAATCAATTAATTTAATTTGCAAAGATTTGTCTGTGATAAAAGAAAAACTGCCAAGTTATTGTGAAAACCTGTTATGCTGAGGAATCACTAAGAAAACCAATTGAAATTTGCTTGAAAATATGTTGCTAATGTACAGAACAACATGACAGGTATAAACGGTAGTTTCACGCCAGAACCTCCTGCATCAATCACTAGCTCAACTTATTTGATTCAATTTACGTAATTTTTTATGTATATAAGTTTTAAGAAACTGCCTATTATACTTGGGAAAGAATTGCTATTTCAGCATGTTGCGAATTCAAAGTTTACATAACGTCTGCTAAATAGTGGATTAACGGGGGTTGTTATTTGAGAGCGCCATATTGGGGGGTTTTATGTTCATTATAGTGTAATTCGTAGTGCCTGTATTGTTGGTTGTGTCTACTTGCTATTGTTACGCTCTCGAGCGATATTAATGTATGAGCAATTGTTGTTAATTAAAGATCACTTCGTTTGGGATAGCGCTCCCAGCAACATCACCAGTCTTTTCTCTGTATTTATTTGTAACGACGTCATAAGTTGAGCCTAACGTTAGGCATAGGCCTAAAGCTGCTATGTTGTGTCCAACGTGGTAAAGGGTTACGAGTTGCATTACCCAGGGTAGCCTACGACCGAGCCAGGTTTGCATGGTTCTTAGAGGAGTAAGATAGATTGCTACTAACAACATAATTGCTAGGTAGTTACAGGGACGTCTGGCTCTCGTAAATCTAGATATGAGCCTCCGGTTAGAGACTCAAATCAGAGCCGTTCGGACAGGGACTACCATAGTGTTAAGGTAGCGTAAGTAGTACCACAGCCACCTACAGTAAAGGCCGGATCAGCTTTGCCTTCCGCAATGCTCTGCTAGCAGGCGCGACAAATACCGACACGACAAGTTTGCCATCGGTTGACAGAATTTGGAACCCTCGTCGGTTAGTTTGAAATTTCGCCACTTGGTGTAGAGATGGCAGCATGTAGCAAACGTGCGCTTAATTCTCTGTCAATGGTTGATTTTACGCTCCTAATTTGTCTTAATCTGATTCGGCCTTTACTGTAGGTGGCTGTGGTCGTACCCCAGTTTAATGCCTTTCACCCTCTAGGGATCCCTTGGTTCGGTTAGGTGTCATCTTTTCCTTTTTCCTTCACGCAACACAGCACATTGTACCTAGGGGAATCAGCAGATTTCACTTATTGATTTTCTGTTTATTTCGTGCCCAAGAGAGAAAAATCACTTTTGCTCTTTGCCCGTTTCTTATTTCTGGTTTGGCATTTTAGTTTCTCGGGTTTCTCAGGGGCTGAGGACCTGAAGAAGAGGCATTGTCTCGACGTACAACTTGGACCAACAATGGGCCATATGAAAGAAATACGGGGTGTCACAGCTTTAGGTGGCGTGTCCCCACCCTCTACAGCATATGCAACGCTGCGTGTACGGGAAGAAGTTGCACCGTGCCGCACGGTGTGATTGTCAAGAGCAAGTACAAATTCATGGGGTGACGAATTCTCTTTATCGACCATGGCCGAAATTTTATGGGTTCGCTATAGTGAGGTTGGAGATGATCATCTAACTGGAAAATCGTATAATTAGAAGAACGTATATGTTATAACAATACAATGGAAAATCGACTAAAACGAAATTCGTGTAATGAAAAATTGATTGTGATAGGGGCGAGGGGTAGTCGTCCAACTGGAAATCGCATAATTGGAAGAACGCATACAGTATAACACAAGGCCGGTGGAGCCGGTGCGACAGGTACGTCTACACCTGCGCCACTATTCAGCCGTAAGAAAAAGTGATGAACATGACAACCTGATTATCCTGTTATGCTGTTCGTGAATAAAATTCAAATAAATAAAAATTCAAATAAATATTGGCACAACACTTTTTTTTAATAAGGTGTGAAACTTAATAAATTTTCACACGTCCTGATTCAAATGAAAGTATTGTTAAGACAATATGTTGCATAAAATAAACTAATTAAGAACTATTCCGGTTTCGGCGAAATGAAAAATCGAGTCACCATTTACAAGCAATCTACATCTTCGCTCTTTATTCAAAATCAGTGTTTCCAGATACACAAACTAGTCTGTACTCAAGAATTTTTCAGAAAAAAAACTTTTTACTCAAATTTATGATTATCTACTGACATTTTTTGGAATTTTTCGTCCGCCGCCTCCAGTTTAACTTAGAGGTGGCCGCACAAACTTAAGCTCTCTAGCAGTAGAAGAAAGAAGCGAAACACGCGATATTCTGTGTATACAGATCAGTGGTCAGAATAAATATTTTTTTTATAAATGTGCATCGCGAAAGAGATTAAATCATATGATGAAGGAGAAGTTCTCAATTTTATATGTCTACAGGATTTTTGTATGCTATTTACAGACATTTCGGTTACAATTCTGCAGACATTTCCCCCCATCTAACAACACTGTTCAAAATGGTTGCTCTGTTTTTACGTTAAATTTTTTTATGCCTAACATTTTTTTCGTAGCTGTACCACTTCCAATGGCGTAACTAGGGTTTCGTACTGTGGGGGCAACAACAGGCATTTAGGGTGTGGGGGAGCTCTGTGGGCTGCTATTTTCTGGCATTTTCTGGCCTTGTAAAGTGCCATTAGAAACATTTTTATAAAACCAGTTTTGCTGACTGCATTATACGCGTAAAAAAATGTGTAATGAAATCTCATTTACTAGATACTTATTTTTTTAAACACTCATGATGCTTTGTTAGAAATGTTGGGAATTTTAAGCAAAATATGGAGTTAGTAATTCTTACTGTTTAACTTTACTGATTTTCGTGAATGTTAGTAGGCTTACGTCTGAGCTTGATTTTTAAATTAAAAAGGCACTCCAATCCAGCAAAAAACGCTTGTCTATTACAATCCTTTACTTTTTGAAGAGTTGTAAAAACAAAAAGAATTCATTTACAAGTACCAGTAATCAATTAATGAGCCATTTCGTATTTCTCCATTTGTTACCTGGTTTTTTAGTGATTTAAGGAAGAAACAGTAGAAGTATAAATTAGCTAAGATGAAAGTAGCGTCTTTGACCTCAGAATGCAGCCATCTGACGGTAAATAACTTTTCAGCTATGCAAATAGTGACTTGGCCAGTTTGCCGAATAAGCCTTCAAATGTTACAGAGAGCCCCTTTGCCCCCCCCCCCCCCCCACCAGTTGCGCCACTGGCCATTTCGATTTAGCTTCCACCGACCCTGGTCTAACAGTATAACGAAAAATCGTCTAACATGAAATTCGTATAATGGTAAATCATCTAATACGAAATTATTATAATGGGAAATCGTATAATGTCCCAGCCCCGGTCGTGCTGCAGCGCTCGCTGCGCCTATACATATAACATCAGAAGCAAATATATTATTGTCCAGTTAGACACGTTTATCCATTATACGATATTTTTTTTAGATGATTTTCCAGATTTTTTTTTATTTACGCAGATATTAGACTATTATAGCATTAGACGATTTTCCAGTTAGACTTTTATCCAATGTCCCAAATTATTGTCCAGTTAGCCGATTATCCATTGTACGATTATTCATTATACTATATTCCGTTTAGACGATTTTCCAGTTAGACTTTTATC
>JAHWFP010015707.1:0-10464 GCA_023313725.1 Lithobius niger | reverse complement strand
GTCAATGTCATTTTTTCTTCAAAAATATGCAGTGTTTTGATTTTCAAAAGTAGCCTAGACCTACTTCTGCTGTTATGAGTTTGGATTTTATTTTTTTGCCAGTAGTATATAATGTCAATGTCATTTTTCTTCAAAAATATGCAGTGTTTTGATTTTCAAAAGTAGCCTAGACCTACTTTTGCTGTTAGTTTTTATGAGTTTGGATTTTATTTTTGCCAGAACAAGTCATTTTTTCTTCAAAATTCGATGTTTTAATTTTTAAGTTTTGGCCTACCTCTTCATTTGCTGTTAGTGTGTACGAGTGTAGCTTTTTATTCTTTTGTCAGTAGGACATAATATTTTTTCATTAAAAAATTCAGTGTTTTGATTTTCAAGTTTTAAATAGGCAACAGCATACTTCAACTTTTACTGTTGTGTTTACGAGTTTGCATTTTTTATTTTTTTTTGCCAGAACTTTTTTCATCATTCATTTGTGCTAGACCAAGACAATACGATAAATATTATAATAATAGCTGAAAAAATTATGCAATACAATTTATTAATTATTTATTTAAAAACTCAAGTTAGCACCGGTACCGGCACCGGTAACTGAAATTTTTGTGGTACCCGAGACGAAAAAATGGTACCGGTACAGCCTTAGAGTTAGGTGTTGACTGTTGGAACATTCTTTCGAATTGTGCTGACTTTTATTTTATTTTGGTTTCAATTTTTAGCATGGAACCTTACATCCTTATGACTTGTAGTTTTATATCCATAACCCAGATCTGCTGTTATTTTTTAAATTTTTAAGTTGTTTCGACATGTTTTCAACCCTTCACTTGAAAACGGTTTCGACCTAGGAACCGAAACATCATGATTTCATATTTCACCAGCACTTGATGGCTACTCTGTTTGTATTTTTAATAACTAAAGTGCTTTTAACTTTCTGCTTTTCTTTTTATACAACACGGACACGTGGCTATCGTATTTGGAACCCTGTTCACAATTCTGTCATTGAATCTAAACATTTTAAGATTGATGAAAACAACATGTGGTCAGCTAGGGAGAGTTTCTCAAAAACCAAACAGCATACAGAATACTTAAATATAGATTCTGATGGTGGGGAAAGTTATGATGACATGGTGGCGAAACCATCACCACAAAACAGGAGCAATATTGGTAGGCCTATCCCTTTAGCCCCAGTCAGCCCAGGTGCCAGAAGTAGTAATGCTGAGGAAACCAAACCGCCTAGCAAAGAGGGTTTTTCTCAATGGACCCGCACATTGGTAACTCGTAAAACTGGTACTACTAAAGGTTTAATAGATGTATATTATTTTAGTCCTGATGGGTGCAAATTTCCCAGCAAAAATGATATTAAACGTTATTGTGTTACTAATAACATCATGTATTACGATGTTTTTGACTTCAAAAGGCATCGTGAGTCAATTGTTGAAACGCATTCTCATGCTACTCTGAGTGCTTCTGAGTGTAGTGATTCTGAGACTTATCATGAAGTACATCTTAGTACAAGGGAACCCAGCAATTTTGAAGAGGCCGTGGGAAGTCGTGAATCACATGAATGGTATTTATCTATGGAAGATGAGATAGTCTTTTAAAGACAAGGGGTGTACATTGAGGTACCTAAGCCAAAAAAAAGCAAAAGTCATCGGGTCAAAGAAGATTTATAAACTGAAAAAGGATCCAAATGGGACGGTTAAGGTTACCATTCTAGGTTGGTTGCTCAAGGATTCCGACAAACGTCAGGAATAGACTATGATGAAATATTCTCACCAGTTTGTTCATATGTGCTGATTCGTTTCCTATTTGTGGTTTTTGTTGTTATAATGGGATGGTTGCATTTACACTTAGATGTTAAGCATGCATTTTTATATGGCGATTTAGATGTCCCAACCTATTTACCAATGCCAAAAGGATTCCGTACCCATCAAAACGCTAACAATGTTGGGAGGGGGAGGATTGACGATTAATGGCGTGTCGACAACTTGGTCAATAGCGCCAACCTCAGTCACAGTGCAATGGTCCGGGTTGCACTGCACCACACATTACAGAGATATTATTCAAACCCCTAATCTAAATCTTGTCATACATCTGTATCTCCTGCAGAAATTGGAAATCACCGGACAGGAGGACAGACTTATCGCTCAATTGACGCGCTATGTCCTACGGAAGATGGAAACGACGACGAACACCATCAAGATGGCGACAATCAACAAGGAAGTGCCGGACCGTAAGTGGCCGACGACACCAATAACATTTAGGAGGGTCGCCCCCCCCCCCCCCCCGCAAAAGAAAACGGTGAGCAAGTCGGGTGTGACCAATGCGCAAACGGGCCAACACCACCTCTTCACAGCGACTGCGGCGACACGCCGAGTGCCATTCCTCGACAGTGCCTTTAATAGCCCGTAATTTATTACCGTCCTGTCCGTCCCACAAGGTTTGTAAAAAAGCGTGTAACCTTAGACGCAGAGCTGGAAAGGCATCTGAGGGAACAAGGCTGAGATCCCTTCTGAGAGGACCAGAAAGGGCCCCTTTCGCAGCAGAAACAATGTTTGGTCCCTAAAGAAGGCTTTATGTGGTTTACATAAAAGTGGACAAAAACGGCACGAAAAATTAAACAATATGTTAACACAACTTGACTTCTCAAGGTTCCTTGGTTGTAATTGTGTATATATTTTGGATGCAATATTACTTGTTTATGTTGATGACATCGTTCTTCTTACCAGGTCAAAATCAGTGCAGCAAATGATTGTAAGTAAACTTCAAGCTGCGTTTGATCTTGTATCATTAGACCCAGTTCCTGTGTTCTTGGTAAAGACTTCGAGAAGAAAAATGGTACAATTTTGATGCACCAACAAGGATTCATTGGCAAATTAGTAAAGAAGTTTGGTATAAATAAGTCTTCCAAGGCTATTAGTCCTGCCTCCGTTCCTGTGGGCACGTTGTTACAGTCTGGTGGAAAGGGAGAAATAGAATTTCCCTACAGGTTCTTGATTGGGCACTCCTCCTTCTGGCAAGTCAAACTCGCCCGGATATCCTTTTCTCAGTGATCATATTGTCCCAGTATAACAACTCATATACCCAACAACACATTAAGCTGCTCCTAGGCATATTGGAATATGTACACAGGACACGACATTATACTACTGATTTGGGGGCAGTAAGGCCAAACCATTTGTATGCATATTCAGATGCTTCTTGGGGGTTCAGATCGAGAATCACGGAAAGGATTCAACGGTTTTATAATAGTGATGGGAGGTGTCTCCATAAATTGGGGATGTAAGAAACAGTCTGCTATAGCATTAAGTAGCATGGAGTACGAATATATGGGCCTAGTCTATGCAGTGAAGGAACTTCATTGGCTTCGTGGTGTTTTTAACATGCCGATTCTTGCATCACTGACACAGGTACCTGTGATTTATACCAATTCACAGTCTGTTACACATTTTGTGAAAAATGAAGAAGAAAATAATAGAAGTAAGCATATAGGCATAAAATATCACTTTATACGTGATTGGCTGCAGAAGCAGTATTTCGAGTTGAAATACATTTCCACAAAAGTAAACCCAGTGGCAGAATCAGCGCGACGTGCGTCACAGACAAAAATGCCTTCCCTTCAGACTAATTCAAGCTCTTTTTAACAAAACTCCTTATTACAATTACAAAATGCAAGCATTTTAACCAAATTTTTATTTTATTTGGACGGTTGTTTGGCTCTAGTTTTCTAATTTTCCTGCATAACGAGTAATTTTTTGGAAAAAGTTTCTTTTTGGTTTGTTAGTGCAACACGTTTTATCTAGTTCCCAACACGTTCACGGCCGAGATCGGCACCGCTCCTGCTTCTCTCTCTGTCCATCATGCATGCGATGCGTTCCTCTTCTTCTTTCTGTCTGTCTGATAGTACTTGCTGTTAGTGATAAAAAGTGCCAAAAAATTTCAGTTCCGGCAACAAGCTGTATATTGCACATGGAAGCTGTACACACATTGTAGTTTCCAAATCCACCGGGAGACACTCCCGGAAGTGACGACGAAATCCGTGATGACGTCATCAAAATGGCCACCACGCGATGTACTAAATCTCTATTATCTCCGGAACTATTCGATCAATCCTAACGTGCGACCTATTGTTGGAAAGATAATTTAATTTGCTAAAAGAAATGCCTGAACAATATATGCCATAAATCTATTAGTTTTGGTTTAATCTGAAGAAAAACGTATGACTGCTGTGTGATATGTTAATTCTCAATTATCTGCGGAACTAATCGATCAATATTTTCGTGCGAACTATCGTTGAAAAGGTAATTTAATTTGCTAAAAGAAATACCTGAACAATGTATGCCGTAAATCTATTAGTTTCTGCGTAATTTGAAGAAAACCTATTATGAGGTTCTCAAAATTGACACCATGCGATATACTAAATCTCGTGTATTTCTGGAACTAATAGATCAACCTTATGGTGTAACCTATCGTTGGAAAGATAATTTAGGTTGCCAGAATTGCCAGAGCATTGTTTGCTGTATATATATTAGCTTTTGTTTAATTTACAGAAAAACATATTATAACGTCCTAAAAATGACTACCATACGATATACGAATCTGCGGTATCTCCGGAACTAATATATCACTCTTATCCTGCGACCTATTGTTGGAAATATGATTTAATTTGCCAAAAGGTGCAAGGATAATGTATGCCGCAAGTCTGTTTTGTTTAATTTGAAGAAAAACAAAATCTACACATAATTATTGCCACTTTATATGTGTAATGTAAGTAGGCTTTATTCTGCGTTTTTAAAATCTATAATGTATTCACTTGTGCTGCACGCAATTGATAATATAGAACATAACACAGCCTTCAGTACATCGGCGAACTCATTCCATGTAACAGGCATGTCTCATCTTTCACCCACCAGTAGGTATGTTTTTGACAGCCAATCTCAACCTAGGATAATCAAATAATAAAGCAGAATAGGCTTGCCCGAGTCCTCCACAAGTCTTCCTCAGACGACTAAACGTTCATGTGGTGCACCGTTACCAATGGTCGAAGAAATAACCATTGATACGCCTGTGGAAATGATGGACTGGTCTAATCCACCAGAAGCAAGGGTGACTACGAAGATTAAGTGTTATCCTGGGTATCCTTCTATTCCCGTCAAAACATCCATGAAGGTTTGAAACGTAAATGCTTATCAATTCTGCTCCCATTATATGAAGTGAATTCCTCATCCATGTTTCGCCGTGCCATGAACATCATGATAAGTATTCTTAAGAAGATCAATTCATCACAGACACCAGTTTAAGGCCAATCAACAATCACAAAACTGCACATAGAAATGGCTGTAATTTCAAATATTGGTTGTGAGTTAGCAGGTAGTAGCTAGAATGAAAACTTTGTTCAAGCCTTTGTTGCAAAACCAGGAAGGGCAGACAGCATTCTGAAGTCATCGGCAGATCGCACGTAAAACAAAGTAGGTGCGCACACAAGGTTAGCATCGCAGGCCATCATAATCTGCAGAATGAGGTTATCAGAATCAGGGTGATGACTTGGCAATACAGGCAGTCGTTAAAGGGGAGGCAACAGCTGAATTGGTATTTTGGGATGGATGACTACTGCTGGGGTAATTACCTAGCCTCTATACACTTGCAAGTGTACTAAGAGAGGTATGAGCTGTCGTGTTAAACAATTACTTTCCTGTACACTACCGTGTGCCTGTAAAGGCCACCGCTCAAGTGACGCACTGTGAACAATACGACACAGCATTAATAATTTACCGATTCCAAAAGAACCACATATAAAGCAGCAATAATTACATACACGTTACCTTTTCCTTCATATTAAACAAAAACTAAATTATTTACGGGATTAAATTATCTTTCCAACGATAGGTCGCAAGATAAGATTGATCAATTAGTTCCGGAGATACACGAGATTTAGTATATTGCATGGTCGCCATTTTGAGGACGTCATAATGTGCTTTCCTTCAAATTACGTAGAAACTAATAGATTTACGGCGTACATTGTTCTGCCATTTCTTTTAGCAAATTAAATTACCTTTCCAACGATAGTCCGCACGAAAAGATTGATCGATTAGTTCCAGAGATAATTGGGAATTAGTATATCGCACAGCAGTCATATTATGTTTTTCTTCAGATTAAACCAAAACTAACAGATTTATGGCATATATTGTTCTGGAATTTCTTTTAGCAAATTAAATTATCTTTCTGAACAATAGGTCGCACGATAGGATTGATCAATTAGTTCCGGAGATAGTAGAGATTTAGTACATCGCGTGGTGGCCATTTTGATGACGTCATCACGGCTATACGTGTCACTTCCGGGAGTGTCTCCCGGCGGATTTGTAAACTACAACATGTGAACAGCATCCATGTACAATATGTAGCTTGTTGCCGGAACTGAAATGTTTTTGCATTAACAGCATGGACTATGATGCCGTCACGTGATCTCAACGTAAATAACAAACATGGCAGCTAGCGCAGAAGAGTGTTTACAATGTGGCGAAAAACTACTTTAAAAAAATTAAAAAACTCACTATTCAAGACATCACTGCGGCGTAGGAGTAAAATATAAATCAGTCACTAGTAGAAATGTGCTGGAACTTTTTAAAGCTCAGCAACAGCCAAAACGAGCACGGAATGATGACAAACCTACTGCAAGTCGACTACCGGCAGCGGCAGACATGGCCTTGGCACCAACCCCTTCCGCAAACGAAAGCGATCAAATTACAACCCCTGTAGTTAGTTTAACCACTGAATTAAATGCAGAGAAACATTCTTTTACTCTTGTGAACAGTCCGCCTAAGTCTACAATCTCTCACAATGATACTCAAAAACAGCTGGTGCAGACAGTCAAACGTAACTCGCCTCGCATTTTTATTTAGGCTGATAAAAAAAATTTCTTGGTTCTCATAAGTATACAAACCAAACGTCGATGTGGGCGGGCGGTATTTTGTTATTTTTTTAACCTCTCAAAGTCTGATGCAGTGCGCAGATTTTTTGCGGGGGGGGGGGTGTTGTGGTGCTTTCTTTAAAATGCTATAAAATATTGTGAAAAAAAGCATATCTTGAAATCTGGTTTTCGCAGATTTTTTTTTCACAGGACTTTCTTTTGTCTAGAGCTAGCCTAGTGCTGAACAGCAGACTGCTGTTAGCCTACAGAACGGCATGTTTAGTAATAGATATCCGTGAAGTAGACCGGGTCATCCCGAAATAATTGCTCGTCTGCGAGAAACGGAACAGTCCAAAGATCGAGGGGTAGTGAAATCGAATAGCGCGCCAGCGCGAGTTTGATTTTGCTGCTCCTCGATCTTTGGACTGTTCCGTTTCGAGCAGACGAGCAATTATTTCGGGATAACCCGGTCTAATTCACGGATATGTGTTTTAATACTAAGGTGTGACGTCGAGCCAACAAGTAGTTATTTGAGATTAAAAAAAAATTTATGTGAAAATTTTATTTGTGAATTATGACGTTAATTCCTGAACTCAAACTTCCGGTTTAAACTTCCTGTCTGCGAAAGTCTCAGGTACGCGAGGACGTCCCTATATCCAGTACCAGTCACCGACATTTGTGTTTAAGGTAAAACCGTATTTTTTCTACTTTATTAGTTTAAATAAGATATAGCGTATAAAATGCGGTATTCGCTTGAGTCTCGTAGGTTTTTAAGTGTGTTTAGAAGGTGTCAGTAGGCTAGTTTTCGTACCGTCGGTGGTATCGTACCGTAAAGGTTGTTGAAGTGCTTCAGACGCATACTTTTCAAAGTTTGCCACTTCTTGAATTGAAGGAAATGAATGAAAGGAAGATGTGCTGGAAAGTTGCTTAATACAGTATATTAATCAACTTTGTAACACATCTTCCTTTAAAAAAAATGCATTGATTAGGCTATACGGTCAAAAAACACAAAAAAAGGGCTGCCATTTTTCATTTTTGATTGCATTGTATAGCCGAATCTAGGCATTTTTGAAAGAGTGATGTGTTACAAAGTTGCGTAATATACTGTATTAAGCAACTTTCTAACACATCTTTCTTTTAAAAAATGCATAGATTCGGCTATACGGTCAAAAAACGCAAAAACTGCTGTCATTTTGCATTGTAGATTGCATTGTATAGCAAAATCTAAACACTTTTTTAAAGGAAGATGTGTTAGAAAGTTGCTTAATACAGTGTATTAAGCAACTTTGTGATACATCTTCCTTTCAAAAAATGCATAGATTTGACGATACCGTCACAAAAACGTGAAAACAGCCCCCATTTTCCAAGATTGCGGCAGGAGCTCAAGTGGGAAAGTTGGGGAATTTTAGAGGAAAGATTACATTGGTATTCGGAACATATCTATCAAGTTTCATCTCCTTCTGAATTAGTTCCAGGCAAAATGCTAATACTACTGGACTAGAATGGGACATTCTATGGACCTCACAGTCATGTCAGCTTCGGACACTCCAACTCTTCTGCTACCACAACCGACTCGTAATGACATCTCACCAGACACGCAAAGGAGGCAAGGAATCAGAAAGACCATCGACGGCGTTGTTCGAAGACAAAATAACATTCCTCAGAACAGCAAGCCAAACAGGTCACGAACGACCGAAGAAAGAAGACAGTGTAGCAAGTAATGTGAAGTGCTATGAGATGAAGGACTAAGTCGCACCTTCGGGGTGCATAACACTGAACTAAGTCGCTCCTTTGGGGCACAACCGGCCATTCAGGTGATCACTTGTCGCACCTTCGGGAGCGCACCTTTCCCACTCGAACTAAGTCGCACCTTCAGGGGCACAATCATCATCTTAATCTGTGCATCAAAGAAGAAGAAGCGCACACGTGGTCACGAATGTAGGGCATGAAAGCAGAAATGCAGGCGTGCATAATCTCTGCATGCAAAGCAGCAATGTGCATGTATCCCGTTAATTTGGAAAATCGCTTCTGTAAACTGCACATTTTGGTAATGTCGCATGTCAACGTAATGGTACTCGACTTTCTGAACATTGGTGTTCAATTTTCTCTTGATCTTTGTAACTGTCACTGAGGCGACTCCGTGTAAAGAGACTGAGCGCACGTAGCGACTGGTGCTCCCTTTATGTAGGGGGGGGGGGGATGTGTGAGGATTGCCGAAGCTCCCCGCTTGACGCAACCTCACACAGTTGGCCTTCCAACGTTCACTCCCGCCTGAGCGCGAAACGGCCTCTTTCTCTCGCAGCTTTCAGAATGACACGACGCACGTTTTTGATCCGAGCAATAAACAACTTCTGAACTGCAACACCGACTCTCGCAAGAACTCTGGACTTTGCAGAGGGCAACCTCTCATCTTGTAACGGTAGTAGCTTTTAGTATTGGTAGAATCAATACTACTGTATACTACTGTAACAATACTACTGTAACACTAGCCTTCTGTACCTCAGTTTTTACATCTGCTCGGGGATCATATTTGTGATGGGGGTGCTTGTGACGTTTCTCACTGGGCCTTGCCCTTCTGTTATAGGCGCATGCTCAATGACGTAATGCTTCTCTTCCGGTAGTGGTAAAGATGGCTGTAAGACGTGTTGGATAGAAGCTCGTGGTTCGATTAAAGCATTTTTCGCAAGAGAATGAGCTGGCGTGTCGGTGTCATCTTTGGTAGAGTTGCAACACGATAAGACCACTTTTAACAACTTGAACGGGTTAAAGTAGTTGGAGGTCGTAGGCTTAACTGACCTGTGATGCTCCCTCTCCCGGATTTTACATAAAGAATATTGGACAAAACGTCATAGCATGGTGTTGTGTTCACAATGCAGAATTTAACAGCCTTGTCTTCAGTACATGGCTGAAGTAAATTTAAAGAGCCTCATCAACTGTAAAAAGTCAGTTCGTAATTTCTATAGGCAGCTATCCGATTGATCAAGAGTACAGCAATTCGTGATTGGGGAGGGTGGAGCATAACAATACGGATATAATTTATTTTTGGCTGAAATTGCTATTGCGAGTGGCAGACTGACCAGACGGGGAAACTCCCGTAGTGAAAAAAAACCTGAATTACCAGCACAAAAAAACTGGTTACTTAGCTCAAGTTCTGTGTATGGTACCGTAAAGTTACAAGCCCACGTGGTTTAATGAGGAAATGAGTCTTGTAAACGCCACACCGCTTACTGTGAAAATTCATCTTACGTTGAAGAAATCACTGAAAACACACTTATTTTTACAAAGTCAAGATATCACACTACATATCTTCGCAAATTTTCGACGATCTGCAGCCCTGGAGATGGAAATTCACAGGCCATCGTCTTCTTCAGGCCAGTCAACTTGAACTCAAAATATCGTGCACCAACGATTCATCTGCTAGGACATTTGAAGCTTGAGTGTGGCCTCCGGTAGTTGTAGGGTTGGTCTCCCATTTTCGTCTCAGCAACACATTGAGTGAGATAGCTAGTTCCAGGATTTGAGGGTCCCTGGATATTCATCAGCACAGCCTTCTCTCGGTTGTG
>JAHWFP010015706.1:0-23234 GCA_023313725.1 Lithobius niger | reverse complement strand
ATTAGCTTGACGAAAGAGCTTGGCGTTTGATATCACGACTTCACATGGCCGAAAAGCTTGGCGGGAATGCTTAACAAGTTTTGTTTTAGGGTAGACATCAGATATTTTTGGTAGTAATCCATTTTTTTCGTAGTAATTATGAGATGGAAACACCAATCTAGTTTTCTGGTCCATATCTTTTTTTTTTGTTGGCTTTTGTTACCTTTTGAGGACAGCAGTCAGGTTTTACATGTATTTCTTATTAGTACTGCAGATGCACGGATTTTATTTAATGTTCGGCTTGCATTGTTGCATAATAACAACAAAGAGATCAAAAAGACCAAAAATACCAAACAGACCAAAAGACCAAAATGACAATAAAGACCAAAAAGATCTGATATCTACCCCCAAAACAAAATCTGTTAAGGATTACCGCCAAGCTTTTCGGCCGTGTGAATCAAAGAGATATCAAACGCCAATCTCTTACGCCAAGCTAATCCCATTGACTAAGACTTCAAACGTTAAATGAAATAATTGAAAATTGCACAGTAAGCAATTTTCATATATTTCATTTAACCTTCGAACTCTTACTCGGTGGGATTAGCTTGGCAAAAGACCTTGGCATTTGATATCACGACTTCATACGGCCGAAAAGCTTGGCGGCAACCCTTAACAAGTTTTGTTTTGGTTGCTGGCTACTGCTAGCGAACGTCATTTTTGTTTCACGAAAATAAGTTCTTCCATGTGGTGAATAAAGCTGGTTCTTAGTTCATTTTACAGGTATTGGTCTGGAGGTGTGCCCTTTTCATAAGGGCTCTTCTAATTGGTCAAGTGGTTCATTGATTGTTTTACATTGTTTTAAACATTGTTATTATGCATGCAACAATGCCAATCAGCAAACGCCAGCTGTAAGACGTAGACGGAAGAAAAAAGGTTTGTGTAGCCTGTAGGTAGTTTCATCGGTACAAGCAGTTCCTTGAGCTGGTAATGGTACTTATTCATGAGCCTTGGCCCGGAACCCAACGCCCACAGTAGTATACAAGAGTAATTGAAAACACTGTGACTACACACTGTGACTGTAAGGTAACAAAGCAATAAAGGCCAATACTACACACCTCATACACTATGACAACAACGACACTATGACTGTATTCTAAATAAACCAAACTATAAATTGTGGTGAGTGCAGAGGCACACCGAGATTCACACAAGTCACAGAAGCATGTTACAACATGCAGACGATGTAAGTCATTTTTCCCACAATGGACTGCAGAGAGAAGGGTCACTAGTGAGGAACCACTTTCTGTCCAGGAACGCAGTTTACCGCGCTGCTTGTCAAACCGGGTGCAGTACAACAGAAAACAGATCTCTGTCTCTTCCTCACCGCACATGCAAAACGGGAACTTGGCCCAACCTAACCAATGGCTATGCCCAGACAAAAGAGTATATTCCATACGCAAGAGCAGACGCGCTTCCCACAATGGGAGGCGATAAAGCTCTGACCTGATTCCACAGGTTAGGCGCAACTGAAAGAAAAAACGACCAATTGCAGCAGCACTCCAATCCCCGTTCCATAACCTCCAGGCCCAAGCACGAAGAGCTACACATTGAAACCGAACAGAAAGCACCATGGTGACACAATCACTAGATGACATCACAGCACTCCTAGTAGCAGCTTCAGCGCATTCATTCCCACAACAACCACTGTAGCCCCATACCCAGGCACCAGCAACATCCCACGTGTGAGTGGCCAACCGTAGCTTCCAGCAGACCTCTAAGACAACCGTATCGTCGACCTCCATGGCTACTACAAAATGAAGCAAGACAGTCAGACACGACCGGTAATCAGTGTAGATCATGTATGATGGCAGCCGCAAATCCAGCGTGACGTCCAAGGCTACTGATATAGCTGCAAGTTCGCAGAAAAAACTGGAGGTGACATCCCACAGCGCTCTTCCAACACTTAGTTTCAGAGAGGGGATGCATACGCCCACACCTCCATCCATTGCTTCACGAACAAAGAAAGCATCGCAGAAGACAGCACAAGAGGTAATGCGTTGCTCAAAGACAAGACCGAGGGATACTCACTGGAGTGTTCTGTGTCTTGCCTCAATCATGGAAACCCACCTTCCATCTTGTAATTATACTTGCCGGCCACTAGAGTCACTTAATATGATATGTTAGGTGGCCCGCCTCATTGGTGGCATCACTGGTCTTCCTGAATAAACCTATATAAGGAAGGTTAATTCAGGCCTGTGGCCAACGCTCTCCACTGTGCCACTCAACCCCTAGCTATCATTGGAACCAAACCCACAGGGAAGGGGCTCGTACCCCGGCCACGACAGCTAGTAACGTCACGGTAGATTAACTTAGCTGACATTGCAATGGCGATGAGTGGTGCCTAATAGTTTATTTGATTAGACTATAATGGATTTCTAGTTAATTTAAAGAAAACCCCACCATTTTACCAGCGAGTGAATCGATTTTACTGAGGACTTGCCAGTAGGTTTTCTAGAAGTTTTTTTTGCTTAAACTTGTATGCTGAAGAAGACGGGACCTAGGATTCTACCGGCCGCGGATTTGTGGAACTATTCTTCTGGCTTACAGTAAAAGCATAAAGGTATTTGGTGTCCCTGGCTGGTTGAAGTCAGTTGACTCCCAAGCTAAGGACGATGACAACTAGAAATTAATCTCCGTAAGAGCCTTTGATATGACCGATGGGTGCATGACATGCGGATTAGGGGTTGTAAAGTTGTTTTAGTTGCCTCTTATTGCTATTGTAGAAATAATTTTGTATTCTATTGTGTTTGCTGCCACTCTAGAATTGAGCGTTAGCTGGAACGGCTACAAAAGCAATTAAAGCCTAATGGGAGGACAGCTGAAATAATGAGTCATTTCTTTAATTACAAAGAAATTTAATGTCAAATTTAAGGTTTAATATTACTGAAACCTATTCATTGGTACAATTAGTACTCAAGTCAGCCAATTGGCAGGTTCAAAAAGATCAATTGGAGTAAAGTGTGTAATAACATCACAACAGTTAAAAGCTTGTGATTTGCACAAAAGAGCTAAAAAAAAACAGTAAATTGACAGGTTTAAAAAAGTCAATTTGTAAAACATTAGCAGTAAGTATAGCAGCTTAAAGGTTTACAAGTTTGTTATTCTAATGTCAACAATGCTAAAAAGGTGTATAAATTGCAAAGTTTAAAAACAGTTTATAATATTATTACAAGTTTATTATTATTATTCCAACATGGCTGCTGTAGGTTGATGATGGTAGAAATCAGTGAAGAATCGTAATGAAAGAACAAGTATTCCAGTAAGATTATAACTCAAAAAGTGGACAAGAAGAAACATAAGGTTGCAGAGATCAACTGTAGAAAAACTGGTGAGTGAAACGTGAACAGAAATGCCAAAATTGACAGAAAAAAGGTTTGAGGCAAACACGTTCAGTGGGTGTAACAGAAAAAATTGACATCGAAAAAACTGGTGAGTTCGTAAATTTGTTCAAAAAAGTAACCCAGATCAAAACTTTTTCAGCCAAAATGAAACCAAACTGCAGATAACTGCAGATAATTAGACTGACTAGATAACGAAAATGTACTGGATGTTATACATAACTTGGCAAAAAATTTCAACGTGGCAGACTTTGAAGATCACCAGATTGATGCGGCCCACAGAATTCCAAATAAGGACAAGCAAAAACCAAGCACATTGATAATTCAATTTAAACACCGAGATTGTAGAGACAAATGTCTTGAACAAAGAAAACGGATTGTTACAAACGACATTATGTACAGAAATGGAAACAGGAACAGAATTTACCTAAACGAGAATATGACGCCATACAGTAAAAGTCTTTTTTGGAAAACAAGAATGTTTGCAAAGGATAATAACTTTAAATACGCGTGGTTCCATAATGGAAAAAATCATGATGAGGAAGAAAGAACAGGTAAAAGAAGTGAAAATTATACGTGAAGAAGATGACCTACTGAATTTGCAAGACACAACAAATTTGCAAATATAATATTTGACTGTAGCAGTAAAATAAAAGAAAGGATCAAGTGGATCATGGATCGTGGATCAAAGGATCATGTGGGTAACAGTAACAATGTGAAAATAATAAATGTAAATATTTGAAGCCTAAGGAAAAATTGGGACTTGATGAAAAAAAATTATCAGGTATGAACATAGGCTGGGAACTAATTATCTTGACAGAGATAAATATAAAAAAAGAAGAAGAGTCATTGTATAATATTGAAGGGTATGTAAGGAAGACATTAACGACAGAAACTACAAAAAGAGGAGGAGGGTAATGCTATTTATCAAAGATGATTTTGAAGTTACAGTAAATGAACTAGATTGGGAAGATAATGATATAATTGAAATTGAATTTGACAAGGAGAACATAGAAAATAAAATTAGATTTATAGCTATATATATAAAACCAAATACCAGTAAAAAAGTATTTATAAAAAATTTAAAAGTCTTGATGAAAAAAACAATGAAAAATGTGCATTTCATATAATAGCAGGAGACATAAATATTGACACATTAAAAAACACTGATAGTGTTGAAGATAAACATGAACAATTATTAATCGATAAATATGAAAATACATTAGCCTGAACTCTGATATGAAAAAAAAATTGATTCGCCAACAAGAGAAGAAATTGTACTAAAAAATGGAAAATATATGATACAAAAATCGTGTATCGATCACATTTATGTAAAACATAGATTAGGAGACGCTAGAGGAGGGACACTGACTGAACAAATTTCTGATAATAACTTTACAATGTGTTGGATGTGGAACAAAGGTAATAGTGATGCCAAATATAAAGGAAAAACTGTGGAAAATGAAAATTACATTAAACTACACCACCATAAGTTTATAAAAGAAATGAATGAAATAAACTGGGACTGTCTAACTGAAAAGACTTGTCCGAATGCGATTCATAATGAAATCATTAATAAAATAAACCGTATTTACCAGAATAATATTATAAAAGAAACTTCTAATAACAAAAAAATCTATTAAAAAAATCAGAAGAAAAAGAAAGGAGTGGTTAACAGATGAGTTAGTAAAACAAATAAACAATAAAAATAAGCTATGGAATAAAATTAGACAAACTGAAGAAATTAGTGAAGAAATAATTACAACTTATAAAACATTAGAAAGAGAAATAAATAAAAAAAATTAAAGAATGCAAACAAAACTATTATGTAATAAAATTAAGTAATTTACAACAAAATAAAAAAAAACGATATGGGATGTTGTCGATGAAGTCACAGGTAAAATCAAAAAAGGAAATATTGATGTAGACATAAGAAACACATTTAAAACAGAAACTGCTATAGAAACGGCTAACGATTTTAATGATATTTTTCTAAGTCAGGAAAAAGTGTGAAGGAAGAACACACGGACTACAAAAAAGGGAAATACCACAAAGAACTAAATAAGACACCAAAACCAAAAAATACTTTAATAAAAAAAAGACAATGTATTTAGATTTAGCAGATGAAAATAAAATAATAACAATAATTAATGAATTGAAAAAAAAAAGCACAGGAATTGATAAAATCCAAACTGATCACATAAAACAATCAAAAGTAAATACAGCAAAAGCAATTAAAATTCCTATTAATGCAATGATTGAAAATGAAATCTGGCCAGACATGCTAAAAATACAAATAATCAGACCAATATATAAAAAAGGTTTAAAAACAGATAAAAATAACTATAGACCAATAGTTATTATTGACAAAATAATAGAAAAATTCTTTGCAAATAAAATCAGACAGTTTTTAGAAAAGATGAAACTATAATGTAAAAATCAATACGGATGTACAAAAAGTAAAGGAACAACAGATATATTGGCTGAAATCAATGAAATTATTATGAAGGCGTTAAATGAAGGGAAATATGTAGGAGTCAATAGTGGATTTACAGAAAGCATTCGAGACTTTCGACCAAAACATATTATTAAAAAATATGAGCAATTAGGATTAAGAGGAAAAATACATAACATTATAAAAGGTTATCTGAAAAACAGACAAACGACTGTACAATTAAATAGCAAACTGAACAAAATCGATTTTGGTGTACCACAGGGATCAGTATACCTTGTTATACTTAATTTATACCAATGATATTCAAACAACTTAGAAAAAAACGCAAACTTATTTATTTGCCGATGATACAATTCTAATTTCAATAAACAATAATTATTCAGAAATGATGAACAATTTACAGGATGATTTTAATAATTAAATGACTGGTTCATAACAAATGAATTATTCATTAGCAAAGAAAAACAATTCAAATAGACATAAATGTGCCAAAGATGAATAAATTCAAAGAAATATATATTATTAAACATTATGGGAATTGTAAAAACTTAAACAATAATACATTAACTAATGGATGCAATAACAACTGTTCAAAATTGGAAAAGAAAAAAGATGAAAAATATCTCGGGGTCAACATAGATACAAACTGGAACTTTAAACCTCATATTTTACGAGTCGTAAAAAAATTAAGACAAATTTTACCCAAATTATGTCAATTAAGAAGTATTTTAAGCCCAAAAAATGAAAAAAAAATGTGTATGCTGCGTGGGTAGGGAGTGTATTGAGATATGGACTTGAACTTTATGGGTTTACAGCAGATTACCTAATAGAAAGAATACAAAAATTACAAAATAAAATAGTAAAGATATTATTTGGAAATGAAATAAAGTCTACTAGTGTTATATATACAGAAAACAGAATTTTAAAAATAATAGAATTGAGAAACTATACAGTAATTACAAAGAACTATTATTCTAATATTTACAAACAACATAACACGCATAACTCCAGATATTTACGAAACAATAAGCAAATTTTTACAACACCAAGGATAAGTAACGAATATGGTAAAAGAAACAAGCAATGGTACATACCATATATTTTCAACAAATTAGATAGAAATTTGATGAACTATCAAAGTATAAAAGAGCTAAAAAAAAACATTGATTGAAAGATTAATAATGAAATAATGCGAAAAAGGGTTATATTATTATTGTATTGTTTATTCTTTTTTTTCATTGCTTTCTATTTGCGTATTTCAGATAAATAATATGTATTTAAAATTCAATAATAAGCTTGTATTTGTTTAATATATAGTGGCGTTTACTGAAAATTTTTCTATTATGTATCACCAATGGTTGAATGATATGTATGTCATTTTGAAAAAGATGGCATTTGAAACTCAAACAAACTATCACTGATAGTTTCGAGGATTATGATGCGTTACTGTATTATAATTGTAATAAAGATTATTATTATTATTGTTATTATTATTAACAAATTTCAAGTAAACAGCAGTTAAAATTGGCTACAAGTGCACAAATTGTCATAAGCCTACTGTTCAAACCCGTAAAATAGTAGTTATAATGATAGAATTATTTGTAACCATTTGAAGTTATGTTAAGGTTAGCATATTTCTATACGCTCAGCTCAACTAACTACTCGAACAACCTCGGGCTCAGTAAACGGTCAAAGTGTGATTCATGCATTATTTTAGAAGCTTGTTATTTTATGGCAACTGACTAAGAGTTGTAGTACACTTTTTCAAGTAGCTAACAACGCAAAGTTTTAAGCCGTTCAAAGAGATCAATTCTGAGAGTGTCCCAGGTCTTAGTGAAAATAGGTGTAATGCTGTTGTTGGCACTGGTTGGGTAGAAAATGAACTCACAGTAAAAAGTTTAAATTTATCAGTTTTCGTTAGCGCCGGAAAGTGAGTGTGCCATAGCTGGCCAAGAAAAAAATTCAGTATTTTTCTTGAATGCCAGATGACAATTGAGCGTACAAACTGGTTTATAAAACTGTTGAAAAACGCAAATAACAGTAAAAACTTGTACAATTGTACAAATTATAAAGTGGTGTGTAAATTGAGCAAATACAAACAATTTACAAAAGGTTTGCATTATCTATATTGTAATTTTTTTCCTGAGCAATTCCACAATGATTTATGATTAACAATTTGCAAGGTGATAAAAACTGTGATTTTGTATATTGAGGTAAAATAATTTGTAAGAGATTTGGCAAGCGGCTAAAATTACACACAGTAAATAGTTGATTAAAAGGGTTAAAAATGAATTCTATTGAGAATTTATCTTGAAATTACTTTAAAATTTTCTTCCTCCCACTAATAATGTTATGAGCAACGAAGAAATTGATTTTAATTGCAACCCGCAGAGAAAGTCAGCTAGAGATTTTAGTGAACTTTTAACAAACTATCACAGAGGATTAAAAGTTGAAATTATTTCCAAAGTTTTCAAAAACTTAGAAAAATAGGACTCACTTTTTCGGAATCGCATTTGCATTTTGGATCTAGAAGAGTGGTCCCTATTTGCACTTCTGGATCCCCAATTTAGTAAAAAAAAAAACTATGAACCTGAAAATATTTCTGCCAGATGTATAATTAAAAAAAAATAGCTATAGCAAGGCTCTCACAGAACTATAAAGTAAGCAGATCTATGTCTTCAATGCACACTTACTGGTATTATGATTACACTGAAATATTACGAAGATTGTTAGCAGGAATTCCACGGGATAGCAAAATTTATGTACTGGCCGATTTTCTAAGTGTGCATGCAGTGTCTGGTCTCCAGAAATTATCTGGTCCGAGGGGTTTTAAGGTTAAATGGTGGCTTTAGTTACAAACAGTATTTGCAGCACGCATACGGCAAAGTATGCCTTTTTACAATAACATTTACCAGAAAGAAAAACTTTATAAGTACATTGTACAATGTGAACTACCGAAAGCACTGGCTGTTAATGGAATTTCAACAATACATTCTTGTCGACGGGCTAACTAAAGAAATGTGTGGATTTCATATAAGCTTGCGTAAACTAGGCTTATTAAAATAAATCACAAAATGTAAAAAAATGTTTCGTATTTCAACCCATGCAACCTTGAAGTCGGAAGGAAAAGGAGGTGGAATAAACGCAACATCGAAACAGTGGTTACTCACAAGTAGAGAATTCCTTAAACAGAAAATTTTGACAATAAAAAATAATGATTCACTGCGATGGTCAGGTAGACATACACAAGCTATCCAAAAGCACACCCAACTAGGCTGTAATCAATGTCAGTTCCCACATGGGCGACAGTTTTATCTTGACTCCCTAGCAGCAAGAGATAGCTTATCATATCATATCTTGCTCCAATAGTTGACAAGAAGATATCAATTACTCCGCCAAGCATTTGAGATAAAAGTGTTACAACATAAGCATTTAAAGGTGCATATTCACCGAATGACAGGTTGCAGCATCTAGCGCCGTTCACCATTATTTAGTTCTATGAAGCACTTGATTTTAACAAGCGAAGAAATGGGCAAGGAAATTTCTTTTTACATAACAAACTAGCCAAATGCTTACTTAAGTATTGAATGTAAAGTTGGTGCGTCCACGTGCACCAGGGAGCAAGCAGTCAAGGTTAACAATTCACTGTCACTATATGGCGCCATCTAATGATTCAAATTCTGCGTTTCAAAGTTGTCGATATATAGAAAAAAGCGCCCGTTACGTCGTTAGGCGTAACTTTACCGCTTGCTTCCTGGTGCACATGGGCGCACCAACGTTACACTCAATAATTAAGGAGGCACGTGGCTTGTTTGTAGTGTAAAAAGGAATTTGTTTGTGTGTTCCTTCGCGTGTTGAAAGTAAGGGCTAAACAGAATTAGATAGCAGCAAATGGCTATATATGCTGCAGCTTGTCAATTGGAGGCAATCCCCCTTTAAGATACTAAATTTACGTCCTAAACCAGTAAATGAACCTTTAAAGGTACATTCCTCCCAACGCCATTTTTCTAGACCCACCACATCGAGTACAGCTCCTACGGTATAATTACTTCCCGTTAGTCAATCCATTGCTAAAAATCCGTTTTAAAATGTGGTGTCTAGGGTATTTAAAATCGTTGAATATTGGGAATTAATTAATATCATCCTGCTAATATTTCACTTGCAATAACCAAGACGCTTCATCTGTATGTGTTCATGTACTAATTTTTAATTGTTTACTAATAATTACCATGAGATCAAAAATCTAATAGACTTATGCGGTACAAATTAAAATTGTTTATGCCAATGGATCGCGGAAGAAAAATTATAAGATACTAGCCCAAAAAATTATCAAATTCGATGTTAAAATACTAAAATCTTTCCGGGTTTGTACACGATACAATTTTTACGTTGATGATGTTTCGTCTACTAGGCCCAAGGCCAACTGAGAAAGAAGGCGAGGAACGCAGCTACTAGTTGACCTCGTATTACTACGCTGAGTCTCGCGAAACGGTGTGACGATTACCTGCGTGGATGGAGATCTGCGCGTGGCTATTATAGGCAAGGATCGAGAAAAATAGCATTGGGAGGAATGTACCTTTAAGTGAGCCATTAAAATCTAGCTTTAGACATGATAAGCGTGTGTGTATTGTATTAAGGGTGCAAAATTAAAATGCAGTCTCGAGCGGAAGCCAACTGTGATTGACCTAAAACCACATTGTAACAGTTGGGCTGTCTGATTTACTGAGCTATCGTTCCCTGTAAAAAAAAAGAGCCCATGTTAGCTTACTTTAGCCTATTAGTGTTGAATTTAGGCTATGTAATAGATATCCGTGAGGGATTGGCTGTTTAATGCGCTGGTTCACCATTTCAATATCGTTGCCCATATTCTAAATACAGCACCCACATTCCAGATTTTCCGTCGTCCAATAGGCTGACGTGGGTCACGTGATCTTGTTTTAGTTATGAAAACTCGCAGCGCTGTTGCAAAGTGTTGTTCCTTTTTTTTTAATTTACCGCTACTGTCTTTATATTGCTCGAAGATTCTACGGTGCTGCATCTAGGAGTTGAAAAGGCACCTTTAACCGGCAATAATTGCACGTTTGCAAGAAACGGGTAGTCCAATGTTGAGGGGGTGGGGAAATCTCAAAACCGCGTCATTGGAGTGAGTTTTCCACACATCCGAGGCATTGGACTACCCCGTTTCGAGCAAATAAGCAATTATTGCCTGTTAAAGGTTGGTCTGTATTAGATTCAGGTGTGTGTGCACCTTGCTTGCACACACTTGCGCCATTCGTTTTACCTGGTACAATCTTGCTCAGTTATTGATTTGCATACATTGAGTACCTTGTTGCTATTCAACCAATCGATATCATGTATGTACCTGCCAATAGAATGCTTGCCATGTGATTACATATGGCTTATATAAAGCCTTGTCTTGCCATAATAAACCTTTCGTTATCTGTTGCCATCACTTGTTTGTTTCCCTAAGTTTAGTTAGGGTAAGTTGCCTCTGTGCAACATTGAATATGTAAGAGTAAATACATTATCATTTTGTGAAGAGGGTAAAGGCTCAAGCTCAGGCGTCTGTTACTTCAGCTTAAAAGTGTCCCTGCAGCCTCAAGTTTCTGCTCCAAATTTGTGGCAAGATGCATTTTGGTTATCTGGCAATAGCTATAGTCATCCGTTAGGGGATGGATTTAAGCAATCCTGTTCTAAATTAAATATTTTGTTTCATGTGTCTCATTTGTGACTGTGTTGGCTCAGTTTCTGGCTAAATATAGTTTACGGCTAGAATTTCCTTGTAGTATTAATTAATTAATTTTTCCTGTTAGTTCTCAGTTTTAAGCTGATTTCGTGATTAAGTTCGAAGTCTGTGTCGATGCGACACGTCACGGCACTCTGTGCCGAACTATATTGGCTTGTTGTGTCGAAAAGATCAAAGTCGCAATTAGTGTATTACTTTGAAATTTGCCATACACGGGAGAATCCTTGAGGTTATAAAGTCGACAACTTTATTGCTGTTGATGTGCAAACGGCTCTCTTGCCTTTCTTTGCTGGGGTGCTTGCTGCATATTGTGTTGTTTTCTGGGTATGTGTGTTCAAAACTACCTTGGTTTGACGTTAAAAGCTAGTGTGTTTAAAACTAGTACGCTTGAAAGTTTGACGTTAATTAGAGGCCTATAGACGTATAGTGCTTTAAAATTGTGTTAAATGATTTTGTTTTGGAAAGTTCAGTTGTTAATTGCTTGTATGTACGGGTTAATGCTTAATTACCTGTGATTAATAAGCTTAAAGTAATTGCTTATTAGACTTGTAGATTGAAAACAGTAGAATAGTACATAAGCTGTAGTTAAGCTGTAATTTTGAACGCTACTTATGAATATGTGTTACATGTCGTTTAACGATTGTGTTAGGTAAAACCTGTGCAAATTAAGTTTCTTCAAATAAAAGGCCTTTTGATTAAATTAATTTAGCTTGTAAAATTTAGCTCTAGTTAAAAATGCCTGGTGGCACTGAAGCTGTCAAATGTAACGGTTTGTTTGATGCGTTTGATTCAAGGTTTCACACTTGGTCAACGTATATTTTATGATTTACCTGTTTTATTAAAGTTAAGAAATCAAAGATGATGATCGTTGTAACGTGTTATTAGCTAGTGTTGGAGATGAGGTGTTTCAAAAGATCGTTCGAATCATTGATCCACAGACTGTAGAATCCGTTACATATGACGCTGTAATTAAAGCAGTTGAAGCATCTTTAGGACCAGCACCAAGTACTATTTCAGAAAGGCTTAGGTATAATAAACGATCATAAAAACCAAATGAAACAATAGCCGAGAATGTTGATGTGTTAAAACAGTTAAGTAAGCACTATGGTTACGATGCTATCGAAACAGGTAAAATAAAAGAAGAAATGATTCGTGATAGAATAGTAGGTGGCGTGAATAGTTCTATTTTACAACGAAAACTAATTAAAAAGACACTTGATTTAAAATCTACAGTCAAATTGGCACTCTCACTTGAAGCTGCTGAATTAAATCAGTTAGAATTGAAATCTGGCGTTAGTAGTGTTATTTCGTACCTCAAGTTAAAATGAAAAATAAGTTTCATCACCCCCAAAGTAAATAGTCCTCCTCAAGCTCTAAAGACTTAATTTGTTTTTGTTGTGGCTTTAAAGGCCATGCAAAAAAACGTTGTAGTTGTAAGGATTATACCTGTGGAGGCTGTCATGTTAAAAGGCATCTAAAAGCAGTCTACATGCAGTCTAAAACGTGTAAACCGGGTACTCGTAAACCTGAGTCAAAGCCGCGCCCCAAACAAAGCAGTGACAAAAAGCATAAATATGGTTATAAGCACAACAAAGCATATTTGTTACAACAAAAGAAAGAGTCGGAATTTTCTTCTGAGAATTCCAGTGAGTGTGAAAGTAGTTGCGAATTGGTTGATTACCTACAAAACAACACGGTTTGCATTAATGCGCTAAGGGCAGAGAGGTGGACAGTTGAGTGCTCTATTAACGGAGTTAAATTACCACTGGATGCTGACTGTAACTGTGATCCCACTATCCTGCCTCTTAGTTGGTATAAAACGTATTTTGGGAACTGTAAACTTTTCAAACCAAACATTTATGTCAAATCATGGTCGGGTCATGTTGATAAGGTCTTCGGTTTGATTAAAGTTGAAGTACAAGTTGGACAAATGGTTGAACAGGTTCAAGCTTGAATTGCAAGTAGTGAACTACAGCCCTTAATAGGCAAAGAGAGGCTAGATATTTTTGATTCCGACCTAAAGCAATTTTATTCTTTGATTTTGAACAAAATTAGATTGCTTCAGCAACACGAAGCTGTAGACATTAAGAGAACGACTGTTACTCCTGACGTTTTGTCTTTAAAGTTTCCAGAATTGTTTAAACCAGGTTTGTGTTGTTTCAAGGATTTTAATTCCAAAATTAAGCTGAAATCTGACGCTGTTCCTGTTTACCAAAATTAAGACCCGTTCCACTTGCACCTAAAGACAAAGTGAATGCTGAAATAAAATATTTGGTTTTGTTAGGAGTCTTGGAAGCTGTAAGCACCAGTAACAGGGCCACTCCCATTGTGGTGGTGCACAAAGCTAATGGACAAATTCGAATTGTTGGTGATTACAAAGCAACTGTAAACCCACAGCTCGAAATTGACCATTACTCGGTTCCTACAGCGGCTGAATTGTTTCACAAGTTGTCTGGCAGCGATACTTTCAGTCTGATTGATCTGAAGGATGCATTTCTTCAGATGGAGTTGGATTCAGACTCACAAGAAGCTCTAGTCATTACACGCCTCTTGGATTGTTTAAATTTGTGCGTTGTCCATTCAGGCTGACTAGTAGCCCAGGTATATTTCAGGTAAAATTGTGAACCTTTCTATGATGATATCCTGGTTAGCGGTAAGGGTGTTTCACATGATGACAGTTTAGATAAATTGTTGTCAGTCTTACAGAATTCTGGAGCTTGACTTGGTCTGGGGAAGTGTAGAATTGCTCAACCTGAACTGAATTACCTTGGTCATAAAATTGATTCAGAAAGCATGACCAACTTGCATGAAGTTATAAATGCTGTAACTGATGCTTCTAATCCTCGTAACATCTCTGATTTACAAAGTTTTCTAGGTTTTATTAACCAGGCAGAAAGCACAAATTAACAAAATTACTTACAATACGGTAAAGAACAAACAAAATGAACACTAGACAAAAAAAATTGTTAAAAACCCTAGGATATTACGTACTTGATTTGTAAGAGTGCATAAAATATTTTCTTAAGGAGCGTAAAAAATTACTACAGTTTAACTTATCAGAAACTGACTTTGGTAAGTCATTTCATAGAATGGGTGCAATGTAAGATACTCATTTTCCAGTAGTTGGTTCTATACTACGCGGAGCAAGTTTATCGTTGTTAAAGTCGTACTCCTTCAGTCTTTAGCCAACATGAATGCAGCTTACATGTATGTAGCTGGATGATCAGTCTTCCGACATTTATAGAGGTAGAATAAAACTCCCATCTTGTGTCAGACAGCTTTACATGGTTTGATATCTATTTGAGTCTGCACAGATGTGCTGGTGTTTCTTTAGACAGAATCTGACCATTCATCAACTACAAGCAGCTTCACTGAAAGCCTATTTTCATCCTTTAACAAGTCCAACCTTTAAGAAACACGAAGAATCGTCAGCATTCGCAGAAAAATTGGCTCCTTATCAATTTATGGAACTCTGCAGAGACCATTTTTGTGACAACTTTAGCCCTATAAACTAACACATCCAAAGGATCTAGCTCCTACTGAGTATTTTGACCTTTGTGCTAATACGTGTTTCCCCAGAGTAGTCGGATACCTCAGATTTCTGATACTGCAAAGGAGTATACATTTTATCAGGAAATGCATACCAAGAGGTCTGACTCCTTCTAAACATTTTATGACCAACACAAAACATCTTTTTCTCGGCAATACCTGTTCAGCAGAGAGGATCTGGCTTCTCATTCTTAAAACACCCACGCTGAGTACATGGTTCATTCTCATATTTCAACACAACAGAGAAAGAATGTGACTCCTCTTCAGTCTTTATGAAGAGTCTGGTGACACAGACATGGTTTAGCACCTCTACACATCTTGTTAACACTTGCACATATAATGTGGCTCTTCCTTTTGTCTAGCCTAAAGACAGCTTTAAAGGATTCTGCTCCTTAGTGCAGGTGTGCCTTTACTCTAGCCTGCAGGATCTGGGTGTTCTTCAGCCATAGGCAGCTATGATGCAAGATCTGGATCTTATTCAACTGTTAGAAGGTAACAATACTAGATTTGGGGTTATCTTCAGCCGTATAGCTAGCTACAATACAGGATCATGGTTTTCTTCAGCCATTAAGCAGCTGCAATACAGGATCCAGCTCTTCTTCAGCCATTAGGCAGCTGCAATGGAAGACCCTGATTTTCTGAGCCGTTAGACAGCTATAATACAAGATATGTTTCTTCTTCAGCTACCGGGCCTTCTTTAGCCATTAGGCAACAATAATGCAGAGTCCAGATCTTCTCCATCAATTAAGAAGCTACAGTATAACATCTGGGGCCAATTACAGCTGTGTAGCTAGCTTGAATATAGAAGACGGGTCCTCTTTAGCTGTTAACCAGCTATAATACATGATCCGGCTATTCTTTACTTCTTTTCTTATGCCATTAGGCAGCTTCAATGTAGGATACTGAGGCAGCTACATTACAGGATTGTAACTCTTTTACAACCATATAACTTCAATATATAAACCTAACGATCTTAGTTGTTTTCATTTTTGGTTGGTTATGAAGTTTAATGTTGCTTTCTGCTTATGAGTTACTTCACAGGCAAGTTGGACCATCGGGTAGTAACTCAGCCAGCTGTTGGAGCGAAACTGATCTAAGGGGAAGCTCTCGATCTGGAGAGATATCTCTTTGTTGAGAATGTCACACGATTGCCGTGACACGCACATTTATATGACAAACAACAACATCATTCAAACAACAACGCGTTGCCCACTGTTGTAGCCGTGTTTATAGCTTAATCATAACGTGGCTCACTTCCTGCATGTACTTCAAGTTTGTACTCCACTAGGCTACGTGATGCCACAAATGCTTTTTACGTTACAATCGCTCACAATTTCTGAATGCTCCCATTGAACCTGGCAAATTTTTTATGGGACAAAAAAGATATAAATTCGATCTCCGTTGATTATGTTGCCACATGATTGTTGTGTAAAAGCAACTGTTTAGCACAAAATTACAAAAATGTGTTTTTTATCCTAAATTTGACCTTTTGACCTACATTTGACCTCTTAAGCTACCTTTCAGTCAGGGCTGTCATACCCAGAAATGTAAAAAGTAGGTTAAGGTATGACGCGCCACATTTTAAACACTTTTCCTATTGTTAAAGCAACGTTTTAGCCATGACCATATTTATGAGAAATGACGATTTATTGTTACTATATGCATTTTATTTTCCTGAATTTTAGGCCTGCGTCATAGTGGAATGGAAGGAATGGAAAGGAAAATAAATTCCCCTTTTATTCTTAAAACCAACTTAAATTGTGTAAGAAAAATGAGGACTCGGTTTACTGTGCTCATCTAGCTATTATTTAGCTAATTTAGAAGATTATTTAATTTCGAACCATGATGCGAGGTGCGCTCCATCCCGCGCTGTCACCTCGCTTGGGCTGTTGTCCTTCATGAGCGAGCTTCATCAGCAGGACTTGGTCGACAGGCAGCAAGTGCGTGTGGATGCTTCGCTGACACGGTCTCCCGTCCGCCAGCAGTGTAATGTGTGAGATGCAATGTTGGAATAAACCTTGTTGGTTTAAAGAAGTTAAGCTCTACTGAGTGATTCTGCGGCCAGAAACCCCAGTTGAAGGCGAGCAGGGTGAAAAAATGGTGAACAAGTTTGACTTACAGGTACGATTTGAGTCCTTGTTCGGGCACCACAAGTAAGGATTCACCCTCACCCCCGACTGGGGTTTCTGGCCGCGGAATCGCTCTTTCGAGCCTAACTTCTTTAAACCAACAAGGTTTACCACAACATTGCATTTCACACTTGCATTACACTGCTGTCGGATGGGAGACTGCGCGAGCGATGCGCCCTCACGCATTGCTGCCTCTCAACCAAGTCCTACTGACGGAGCTCGCTCATGAGGGACAAGAGCCCCAGCGAGGTGGCAGCGCGGGACGGAGCGCTACCTCGCAACAACCTAATTATCAATCGTAATACTAAGTTGCCCGAAAGCCACTTGTATTTTCCTGCTTTACATGATCTTGAATATTTTTTTGTTTCTTTTTGAGCGTTCCCATGAACATGTGTTATTTATTTGTAATTGTTCCATGTGTTAATATTAATATACTATTAATTTATTACGTCACCTGTGTTAATGGCTCCCTTATTTTTTTCTTGATATGCTCCCGAGTTATCTCGTTATTTGTTACGTTTTAAAATAACTTCGGTAATTGCAAAAGTTTGACTACCAATGCCAACCTTCCGTACTTACAACGCGTCACTAGGAACTGGTAATCCCAGCTAGTACGGAGTTCGCACGGATGGAAAGTATGACTTTCATGCGCAGGCCATGTTTCCCTTTACCGTTTCAATGGCTACACATGCTAATCGTTTCCAGATTTCGCTTCACCAGTTTGCCTCCAAAGCCTAATTTCTGGTGCAATTTTACTGCCACGAGTATTATAAGAGTGAGTAGCGCCTCACCAGCACTATAAATCTAATTCACTATCAAGTCTTCTTTGCTTATTTTGTTTATGTTTTCGCGTTAGGCTAGTGGACAAATTATCTGTGTTCGTCGGCTATTGACAAAACGAAATCCGGAGAATTGATCTCTGAAAAATGATCCGTAGGATCCTCCAAAATGTTGTTCTATGAATTTTTGTAATTTTATTTCAGCATCTGACAACTCCTGTTCATTTGTTCCGACATTTCTAGGTCCGTCGCCTTGTTAAAAGGAATAGGTTCGTTAGTGCCTCGTAAGAACCAAGGTGTGCAATGGTTAACATGAATGTATAGTATTTTATTTGGATTTAAAAAATATACTACACCCATAATGACATGGTTAACGAATTCCATAATTCGAAATGAACCTGTCCAGGCACGCGATAATTTATTCGAAATTTGTTTAATGTCAATCCATTGTTTTCCTAGGATGTGATCATCCACCAAGTATTTGTAAGGTCGTGCCGTTCTATCGTAAAAAATATGTTGCCTGACAACTGCTTTCCAATTATGGGATCGTGAGACCTCGAATGCTGCTTGTAGTGTACTCTTTAGATGAACCACGTAATCGTCACTATTATAGCAAATCCTAGGTGGTTTGAAAACTAATGAACTAGGTAGCCTATACTTGGTCCCAAAATGTAAATAATGCACACTTATGCGATGTGATCTATGCGACATGATCTTACGTAATATAGTTTCAATTTGCTTGTTCAACCAAACCACCCACCCAGCTCACATTTGGAGTAAAATATATTTGTCAAATATTAAATAAATTTGTTAATTTAGCCATGATTTGATTTGCCAGCTCACTTCTGTTGTCTGATCTTACTAAAGATGGCACTCCGAATGTAGCCATAAGCCTTGTAAATAATTTACCCGCAATGGTTTCTACCGTTTTATTTGAAATATCCACTGCGATAACCTATCTCGAAAAATCATCAATAATTGTCATGATATACGAGTTTCCTTCAATACTTGGATTAAGTGGCCCAATCAAATCTTAACTCTGCCAATATCCTTAGTTGGGTAGATAAGCCACTAAAATAGGGTGACTTCTGCATTTTAGTGAGAAAGTACCAAATTTGGAACATATGCTAATTTAGGTATACTGATGAAATCTGGATATAGGGCCAACTGAATTTTTCAAACCAGAAGTAGGAACCGGAAGTGCCTATTTTTAGCCGTGAGCCAAACCAAAAAATAGCTTGACCATCTTCATCAATGGGAAATAGTGTTTAAAATGTGGCCTATCTTATTTTATTACTACTCTTGACATTTGTGGGCATGACAGCCCTGACTAAAAGGTGGCTTAAGGGGTGAAACGAAGGTCAAAAGGTCAAATTTTGGACGAAAAATCACATTTTCATGATCTTCTGCTAAACTGTTACTTGTACAAAAGAAAAAAGTGTTTAAAATGTGGGGCGTCGTACCTTAATACCTCATACCTCTTACCACTTGACATTTCGGGGTGTGACAGCCCTGACTGAAAGGTAGCTTAAGAGGTCAAATGAAAGTCAAAAGGTTAAATTTTGGACGAAAAATTCATATTTTTATCATTTTCTGCTAAAACGTTGCTTTAACAATAGGAAAAAGTGTTTAAAATGTGGCACATCATACCTTAATACTACTCTTGACATTTCTGGGTATGACAGCCCTAACTGAAAGGTAGCTTAAGAGGTCAAACGTAGGTCAAATTTTGGATAAAAAAACTACATTTTTATCCTTTTGTGCTAAACAGTTGCTTTTGCACAAAGATCAGTTTGCAACATAATCAATGAAGATCGAATTTAGATCTTTTTTGTCCCATAAAAAATTTGCCAGTATTAATGGGGTGTTCAGAAATTGTGAGCGATTGTGACGTAAAAAGCAACTGTGGCATCATATACTGGTGCATCATCACTATCTTTTGGCCATTGATCCAGAGGTTTGTTTCTCAGTTGGTATATGTTCAGATGTACCCCTTCTTCTATTTTCAGCTTTTACCTCGAGATAACCAGGTGGAGCAATTCTTGGGTGCACATTTTCCATTTTTAATGCGATTTCACACATATTGACAATGCATACACTAGGACTGTAAGCATTAATGATCATTATACACGCGTTCCATCTGTTTTGTTAGACTTTTCTATAATTTTCATATAAAATTGAACTAATTACAAAATCCTGGGGAAGGTGAGGGGTCAGATTTTCCATTTATAAGGCTATTTTACTTATATCGGCAATACTAACATCACCGTATAATAGGGATGTGCGATACTCGAAAAATTCGAGCCGAGTCGAGTATGAAACTTGTACTCGAACTCGGCCCGCTACGCGCATCCATACTAGAAAAACTTGAATCCGGCGAAAATATGATAACTTCGCCAATTTTTCACCGATTTTGACATTCGAATATACCAAACTGATCGTCTCGACGAGATCTTTCCAGTGGTACAGATTAAAAGTCTAACTGAAACCATTTTCCAGTTATGTCCTTAAAACTGAAACTACGACCAACACATTCCGCTAAGCACCATCTTCCTTATTATCTTAACAAATTAAAGAGAAACTTGCAAACAAAATATTTCCATCAAATACTCGAACTCGGCTCGATACTCGATTATTCTGCTGCAAACTCGGCTCGGCTTGACTCGAATTAAAATTTTTCTACTCGCACATCCCTACCGTATAACCAAAAATCATCATTAAAACGTGTTCCTTCTGGTTTTTTAAAACATTTCTCTAATTATCACATCATGTTGACCTAACAGTAGAATCCTGGAGTACGGATTTTCCATTATAAGGCTATTTTACATATACTGAGAAAAAGTTATAGGTGGTTTGGGGCCCCAAACCGTGATAAATTCTTAATCTCGTCAATACTGACATCAGCGTATATGCAATAATGATTATTACAAACGTGTTTCTTTTGTTTTATTAAACATTTCTACAATTACCACATCCCCTTGAACTAATTGCAGAATCTAATTAGTTGAAAAAATAATATATGATTTAAAATACCTTAAAATGTGTATCTCATCTTGTACTAAGAAATGTAAATATTTCTAATAGTGCACACTATCAATAATTAACTATATATTTGGTTATGGCCTCCATTCTAAATCGCAGCTATCATTATCAAGATCTTCTGAAGTTATTTGCTTTGTAGAAGATTCATTGCTTTCTGATTCTTCCATTGTTTTTGAAGTGAAGAGAATTCTGTACTGGTCGACTCAATGTCACCCCCAACATCAGATTGAAGTCTTGAACCACTTCCAACCGGCTTCCTTTTTTTGGTGTCTGTAGTTCCTTCGGTAATTGTGAGCATGGGAACCTGTCAGGCTTCAATTTGTCTTCATTTATTGTCCAGTCAGACAAACATGGATCAACCTACTCTGCTGTGAGGATGCCAGTAATACGCTAATGAGGTTAGCGTTCTTGATGTGCTCAAACAGACTGTCTGGATCTGGAATATTTGTTGTGCAGGTTTATACTTAGTGCATTGTGTTGTCGTATGTTTGTATCAATGAGTTATTCGTTTTCTTACCATTGTAGCCGTACTGCTATATGAATGTCAGAGCGTTGCTTGGTGTTTCTATTGAAACATCCACCCTTCCCCAAGATGTGACAATTCATTGTTCTTTCTTAAAGCTTAAATTATTTATTAAAAACTACCTTTTTTGATGTATTGTAGAAGTAGCTGGTTGCATCGCTTACTGGAATCATATGATATGCTGGCAAAGTAATACTTGCAGTTTGGCCAATATACTCATATACGGCGTCTATATCAAAAAATAGAATACCAGGTATTAGTGAAAGCTTACCAGGCACTTTAAGAGAATACCAGACATTTCTGAGAGAATACCAGGCATTCTTGACAGAATACTAGGTATATTGAGAGAAAACCAGATATACTTGAGAGAATATCCTGCATTATTGAGAGATCTCCCATGAATATCCTGTATTCGTGGGAGACTATGGCAAAATCCACCCACATTAGTCAGTGGAGAGAGAGTTAGCGATGCGATAGAGCCTCTTCACGCCTGTGTTGAAATTGGATTACGACGGTAGGATTAACGTAGTACGTGTTTTCCCAGCATCAACCAAAACATTTTAGGGATGAAACGCTCTCAGAAACTATTCAGGTAAAGTATTTCGCCATACATAATTTTCATGAAATACAAAAAAATAGTCGATTAGCATTTTTCAGCAGATTGCAAACTTTGACAGCCACTTTTCTTCCAAACAAAAGTAGTTCCAAGATGGTGGCGATACCAACAACAGTGCAAGCGATGGCTTTTGCAGGTGCCTTTCGAGATCCCAAAAGCAAACTGTAATAAATGTCTACAACCAACCGCGCCAATATGATCAAAGAAATCTATTCGTGGATTTGCAAAAGAAATGCAAAAGCTGCTGTCTATCGTTGCAGAACAGTGTTCAAAGTAAGTGTTGGGTGTTTGACTGTGCCACGCTAACGAAATCCGAACAATGCATAAAGCTTCATACCATTCTGTGGAGGAGGAAAAAATATCAACGAAGAGTTAACGTAAAGCTGATATGCAGGCTTGGCTGCAATAGTGCTGTTGATATTACGATGTTGTCGAACCGTGAACTGTGTGCATTAATTGAAGGTGCAAAAACACGGTACGATCACAACCGTTATTCAATCGATAGCCTAGCTGCAGTGCACGGACACACGTACTTAAAAATGCGACGAATTTACGCTTTCAGGAATTCGGAAAAAGTTCATTATTTTTGTCAAAATGACGACATTGCAACTGTTGAAAAGTGACACGTGCCGTAAACGAATAAGACTCTTACCAAATTTCTCATGGACGACAATGAGACGAATATCTTCGGATTTGCAGTTTACTTTCCGTAAACATCAGCGTCACAGCTTAGCTAACCTAGCCTGGCCATGGAACGAGACGATGGCCTATTGGTTTAGAGGCAGGGGAGGGGGGGGAGAAGGCCATTCATTATAGGAAAAAACGTGTGTTAATGCTGGCCACATGAAATCAGTGTTTGAACAGGCTTGACTGTGAAGAGCTTTGGAAAGTTTGACAACTTTGGCTTGCAAGCACCACGTAAGGATTGAAGTAAGACATTCGTTACAGTTTGTGCCCCCCCCCCCCCTCACCTACATACCCCACCTCTTCTAACGCTCCTCAAAACGGTCTTTTTAAA
>JAHWFP010015705.1:13861-28299 GCA_023313725.1 Lithobius niger | reverse complement strand
GGAAGCAGTGCACACCTCGGAATCGCTCCGAATATGGCTGTGGTGACCTTGGTCCCACTTAATAATCAACCAGTACCTACACCCCAGACTACCCAGGGACCCCACTCATCCGCCACCTCGGCGTCCAAGTACGGGTCCCAGAGAAGGGCCCCTGCGCTCTTCAAGGGATAAGGTCCCTCCCTGGCGCAGGCCAACAGCCGGACGAACCAGGCTGCACACTGCCAGTCCGGTGTCACTAGTACTGCCCACTCAACTCGATCCATGATGAGTTTGTCTACGCAACGTCCAATTAAAGGACACGGGGGAAAAAGATACGGAAAGAACGGGCCCCAGTTCACACTGAACGCATCCACAAACTCTGCCCCTGGGCAGCGTCCCCACGACCCAAATCGCTGCAATTGGGCCGTCGCCTCCGATGCGAATACGTCCACGTCTGGCGTCCCAAACCACCTACAAATCTTCTGGAACGCCGCAGTACACAATCGAAAGTCAAATCTGTCCCAGAAATTTCGAGACAGCCCATCCGCTGTCACATTCAACTTCCCCGGCACAAATGCCGCCTGTACCACACAATCCAACTGACGTCTACGCTGCTCTAGGCAACGGACCATGGCGTTTAGCATCTGGGACTTTGTCCCCCCCTTGATGATTCACATATGCCACGGCCACTACATTATCCGAAAGGATTCGCACGACCCGTCCCCTGACCAGGTCTCCAAAAACGTCTAGCGCTTTAAGCATAGCCAATAATTCCCTTGCATTTATATGCAAGGCAGCCTCCCTGGGCTGCCACCTCCCCTGCGCTTGCGAATCCCCAGTGGCTGCTCCCCAGCCCATGTCCGACGCGTCCGTTGTCACCACTACTGCGGCCTCCACCGAGACCCACGATTTTGCTACCACTGAGCGACCCAGAGCCTTCGCCCACCAGTCCAAATCTTCGCAAGAACCGTGCGAGAGGCTTCCTCCGCGCACTCCCGCACGACACCAGGTCACCAGGTCATGTTGCCACCATCGTGTGTGCAACTTGCCGTACTCCACGGCACACAACAAACTTTCTGCCAGCCCCAACAACCGTTGAAGCTCCTTAACAACCGTGACCGGGTCTTGTTGCAGCCTCGCAACCATGCCTACCATACCAGCCTGCTTCTCAGGCGGCAGCACAAAACGGGCTGACTCTAGATCCAACATCATTCCTAAAAATCGCACCGTCTGCGACGGTACCAGCACACTCTTTTCGTAATTTACGAAAAATCCCAACTTCCGCAAGGTTTCCAACACTCTCCGCACATCCCGCCGCACACTTGCTGCGGACGGGCCTACTACTGCAAAATCATCCAGGTAAATGAAAATTAACACACCGGCCCGGCGCAAGAAGCGCCTCACCACTGACATAAGCTTCATAAAAGTACCCGGGGCTGACGCCAATCCAAATGGCAGCACACAAAAACGGTAAAGACAACCTTGCCAGGAAAACATTAACAACCGTCGTGCACCGTCCTTTATTGCCACTGCATAGTATGCTTGAGACAGATCTATGGTAGCCATCCACCACCCTGGTTGTAAATGTTCTACCACCCTTGGTAGTGTATCCAAGTAGCACTTCCGTACAACTACAAACTCATTCAAGCCTTTCAGGTTCAAAATTATCCTGATCGATCCGTCCGGCTTTGCCACTGAAAATATTGGCGACACAAATCCTACACTTCCGTTTTTCACTCTCTCAATTACACCTTGAGCTAACATCTCGCTCAATTTCGGGGCAATCTCCTTCGCATCGTCAAACAACGGCGGCCTCGCCGAAACCGCCTTCAGCGGTGGCGTATTTCCCAACTCTAGACCAGCACCGTCTACAATATCCAACACCGCCGGCGACGCCCCAATGGCCGCCCACTCTGCCCTATGGCCTCTCAAACTTCCAGCACGCCATGTGCTCATCATTTTCAAGCTCCGTTCCAGCGCTTGTTTTCCAACAATCCAACCGCACACACAACAAAACTCATCTACTCCCGCTCGGTATCGTCGATGCCTTACACGCCCCAGTGTTTCGCATCGTCCAAAAAAAAAAATTTTAAAACCGAGCCATTCGTACTTTCTTATTACCAACACCAACTACTTTTTCCACCGTCCGCCACTCGCGGCTCCCGCCGGTTCGGTCAGCTACCGACTCCGACAATGGGTTTCACATATGAACTCCCAACCACACCTTCTCCTTCAAATTCCGTCACACAAAACAAAAACAAATACTACGAACCTGACAATCCGCATTAAACCACTGCCGCCACGTTCTCAAGAAGCAATTATATCCACGTGCGGACGTACTCGGCCGGCCTAACAGGCCGCCACGTTTTTCGTTCCCACAAATTCTGCCGTTACCATGCCGGCCGCCATCTTAATACTCTCCAACCAGTATCGATAGAAATACTCACCACCAATCGCGTAGCCTCGTAGCCACGCTGCTTTGCTTGGAAAGATGGCGCACCTCAGTTCAACTGCGAAAACGATCTTTCGAAACGAATTCCCCTTAGGAATTCAACAATCTTAGCTTAAGAATGTCTGACTGCACGCGCCAGCGGCAAGAAAAAGAGTGAGTGGACGCGGACAGGGTAGGGGGAAGCGGGATAGAGGCGGAAGTGACGCAATATTTTGCATAAATGACTGCGTTAATGAGGTAAAAAAGCGCCGTAGGCATAGGGAAGGATCCCAATGTTGTAACACAGTGAGGAGGATTCTACGAAGGAGAAATGTGATTTTAAAATACGAGAATCATTCCTGTTTGTGACGACACAATTAATGTGTTCATGCTGGCTTGTCTATTAGGCGCAATGCCAACTGAGATAGTAGATTCGTTTTTCGCTGCGAGGAACGAAGCTACTGTCTCAGTTGACGAGGCTACTGTCTCAGTTGACCTTGACTATGATAAAATGCGCGGATGCGATCGACGCGTAGCTGTTATAAGGCAGGCGGAATGTTATAAGGCAGGCCGGATGTTGCTTTAAAGCGATTTAAGAAAGGTCCGTTTTACTTCAGTGTGTGATGCAATCTCTGACGATCCATTTATATGTGATTTCTATTTTAGGTGGATGGACAGTGATATGATCCAAACAATCACGCCACAGTTATTAGGGTCACGCCCTAATACATACACTTACACGAAAGCTATGGCTGAATACCTGTTGGTGGAAGAGTGTCGCACTTTGCCAGCTGCCATTGTTCGTCCCTCAATTGTCACTGCAGCTTGGAAGGAACCAATGCCGGTAAGTCAGTCGTTAATGTTGCTGCTATATTTGAAATATCGAGGATGTGTAAAACTGCAGTTTTTTCCCTGATGCCAGAATAGTTGCTTAGAAGAACGAAAGTACGATTAGAAAACAAGAAATGAACTCGTGTAATGTTTAAGATAGGGTTTAACTGAAACGAAGTCAATACGAGAAAGGAATTCAAACGAGCTTTCCGTTAAGGTTTCTGATATAACAATGTTGATGCACTTTAAAGTGTTTTATCGCACAATCCCGAACTTTCACAATGCTAAGAACTATCAGTGGTATATCCCATATTACCACAATTTAAAGTGACCGCGGCCTATCTTGAGTTCGCCCCAGAACGACACAGGCAATCAATTGTATGTTTTTGGTAGCAGAGTGCCTTGTTGATATCCAAGATGGTTACAAAAACAATGGCGGCCATCGATTAAAGCCATCCCATCCAGGAAGACGTAGCCACTCACAAATACCTGAAGGACTCAAGACATGCCGCGGACACTATAGTGTGGTGATATGGGACGATACCATGCACAATAAAATGGGGTATTGTCACAGAACGTGACTGTGAGATGAACGATGTAATTTTTACATAATGTAATTTCCGTGATGTGCAACACGATAATAGACATCAGTCCAATGATTTAAAAAAAAGCCTGACTGCAAACCTAACTGCGTCAATGCAAAGTTATGCAAACGTGACGACATAATGTTTGCATAAACAACACAGAAGGCAAACTTTCCACTTAACCCCAACAATTTTTTTTTTTCATTTCGAAAGTTAGGGTACTGTGCGATAAATTTGTTATACCACCCGGGGCGAACTGTATCGGATTTATGAGCTGATGGGCGATATCCCTTACATGGCCAATCCGCTCAAACTACGTCTCGTTAGCATCTCGGTCTTCGACCTCAACGTCATCTTGACGTAGTTCTTGAGGACTGGCCATGTGCGGGATATCGCCCATCGGGTGATAAATCCGATACAGTTCGCCAGGGGCGCTATAACTATTACTTAAGGGGGTGGGCCATACTTTGCCAGGGCTGTTAACCGCGAATTTTTTCGTTAGTTGTTCACCTAAGCAAGGAGCGTCATAAAGGAAGAGTCCACAAGATAATTCCACCCCATATTCCACTGCTTGTTCTGAGTCGTGACACCGTGCAGTCAGCTATCGAACAAGTGACCGTTTGTATTTTTGTGAAAAATATACGTTACAAAATAAACTGTTTTAAATAAACTGTTTTAACCTTAAATGTGCGTGAAATATATCTGCTTCACCAGACCCTAAATACGGTGGGTATTTAGTGTCTGGTATGGTTGGATCTAGAATCCAACTTAAATTCTGGTGACTTACTGCCGACTTGTGTACTTGTTACAAGCTTATTCAAACAGCTATTTACCAGGGTGAAGGCCCCAGCCTCTTAAACCATATGCAATGGCTGTTTGCTGTGACGTCACTATGAGTTAGCCAATGACGAACGAGAACAACGGCTGTTTGGCCGTCTGATTGGACTAGCCCAGTCACGTGATTTGCACGTCACAGCAAACAGCCATGGCATGTGTTATAATTATTGCTATATCAAGTTGCACTAGATGGCATGCCTGGAGGGTTGATTTGAGGAGAGATAAACACAATGCCAGACACTAATTTTCCATGCTGCTTGTGGGGTGCATTTGGAATTACCGTTGGAGGCGGTGGCTTCACAGATTGTTCATACTTTCAAAATTAAGTTTATATTGTTTTTAAACGAGTAGATATTTTATACTATATGGTAAAATGTATTATATGTTGTGGTTACGTACGATACTGTTAGCTTTAATGTTGGGGTGATATCCGTCGATATCCTCTTTTGCCTTTTCTCCCTTGTAGAATAACTCTATTAGTATTTATAAAGTCTCGATTATGCTTGGTTTCAGGGTTGGATCGATAACCTCAATGGACCCACCGGATGGCTTGTCGGGGTAAGTAGCCTATCTGCAAGTTAGAAAGGTAAAGACATGGTAAAATTTTCACACGCTTAAAAACGTTTGTTTGAATAAACTCTTCGTCTTAGTGACATATTTCAAACCTCTTTAAAATGGGAGGGGAGGAGGTGTGACACCCCAACCAAAATTATACGTTGGAAAAATGAACCTCAGTCAGAAGAAACGGGAGCAAAAGAAGGAGCTTTAGTGAAATCAAGGATCAATTCAGATCACTTCTCGATCACTTCCGTACTTACTTGTTGATCTAAAAGTAAAATTGTGGCTCTCGGATGAGGCCTAAGTAAACCCACTTGACATGCAAGATGAAGCAAATCTTGTAATGTTTAATTAACACTCACTGAACCTATTACTTGTAATATATCATTCTTATAACTGTTTTGTCTTGTTAAATATGTGAACAAGGCACAAAATTATAACTTGTGCTGAAAATAAAATGCTTCATCTTGCATGTCTAGTGGGTTTACTTAGGCCTCATCAGAGGGCCACATTTTTACTTTTACATTCGCCACTGCTCGCTATCAGTTCCGTTGTTGATCACTTGTTGATCATTTCCTTAACTATTCAGTTCGAATTCAGTGTCTTCTATTCACTTCATTTTCTTAACCACTGCTTGGTCTTATCCTCAACCACTACTCGTTTATTCCCTTAACTGTTCTTTCATTGAAATGATCGAAAGCAGAATTTCCTTACTTTCTGCTTTTGGCCATTTCCTCATCTTTTGCGTTCAGTCATTCCCCATTTTCAGCTTTCCCACATCCTTTGCTGTTCCACATTTGATTTTGGTCAGTTCCACATCTTCTGATTTCAGTCATTTCCATGTCTTCTGCTTTTGGTCAGTTCCACATCTTCTGATTTCAGTCTTTTCCTTATCTCCTGCTTTTGGTCATTTCCATAACTTCTGTTTTTGGTCATTTCCATATCTTTTGCCTTTGGTCATTTCCATATCTTCTGATTTCAGTCATTTCCATATCTTCTGCTTTCGGTCGTTTCCCTATCTTCTGCTTTGGGTCATGTACACATCTTCTGCTTTTGGTGATTTCTTCATATTTTGCTAACTGCATTTAGCTTTTTTTTTTTTTTTGCATAGTTACTGCAATATCTTTGGACAACAGTCATTTCATGTGTAATGTCAAATTTTAGTCAGCAGTCCTTCAAGCACGGTTCGACATCACTGGAGTCAGCAAAGTTACGATACGGCGGGTATAAAATATATGAGAGTGAGAATACACGAAATTTGAGACAAGTGAGATGAACAATAGCTGAGACATAACTGTTTTTGAGAAATTTGAGATATGAGCTACAAAACAATTCAGAAAAATAAGATACGTAAAGAAGATTCAAGATCCAAACCATAATGGCTGCAGCAAGTTAAAAAAGCAGAGACTCCTGATTGTATGGGGATCTATGGGTGAAAAGATTCGAAATATTTTAAATTACTAGACTTTAGATAAATGAAATGAGCAAAAGTTGATATACTGTATAAGGTTTAAGAGATTTAAGATAATTACGATTAAGATAATTACGAAATTTCATTTGTTTGACATACCAGATATTAGAAATATGAGTTGCTTGAAATTTGCCATCATCTAAGATATACCACATGCGGGTTGGTGCAACATGTTGAGGTAGACAAGATTTGATATGTTTGACATACGCAAGATTTGAGATCATGTATACCACGCGCCATGGCTGTTTGCTGTGACGTGCACATCACGTGACTGGGCTAGTCCAATCAGACGGCCAAACAGTCGTTCTTCTCGTTCGTCATTGGCTAACTCATGGTGACGTCACGGCAAACAGCCATTGCTCATGGTTTAGTGTGGGAGTCTGCTGTTTTTGTATAGTTAAGTTCAACACCAAACTGACAAAATGGGATCGTACCAAAAATCGGGCCCAACTGGGACAAAAGCAACCTACAGAGGGGAAAAAATAAAGGTTTTTTTTTTAAATTATGGACTGAATGCTGGAATAACAAATTAACCACACCCCATTTGACCACACCACATGTTGTTACATTTGTGCATATTTTGACTAGCAGATTTTTATGGTTTGAGTCATCCAACATTATGTGAAGTCATTCAAGGTAGTGTAACTAAAAAAAACTTGTGGCATTAAGAGCCACGAAATCTCCCATTTTTGTGTTTGTTGTTAGGGATATTGAATTTTTTGTTCTTTTTGTTCTTGTTAGTCCAGTCTTCAGTCCATAATTTTTACGGAAAAACTTTCAAATATATTCCAGATGTGCCCGATTTCTGGTATAATCCCCATTTTGCCATTTTGGTGTCGATCTTAAGTATTGGGAAACAAAAGACTCGTATATGTGAACTCAAATCTTGCATGCGTCAAATAGTATATCATCAATTCCTGTCTATCTCAAATTTAGTATATCGTGAATGAGGGCAAATTTGAAGTAACTCGCATTTCGAAAATCTCCTAACTGAAACAAATGAAATGTTGTATGCGTAAAAATGTCTCAAATCTCTTTTATTTTAAATATCCGAACTCTTGTACATCTCAGTTAGCTCATATTTCGTAATCTTAATTATCTCAAATCTCTTAAATCTTATCTCAACTATTGCTCATTCCATTTATCTCAATTCTTGTAATTTCCAATAGCTCAAATCGTCTTTATGTAGCTCAATTATTTGAAGTCTCTTATAGCTCATATCTCATAATTCTTAAATCCTGTATGTCTCACTATCGTTCATCTCACTTTAGTAGCTCAAATCTCGTGTATCCTCACCTCTCGTATTTTGCACACAAGTCGTATGGTTTGCTCGAACCATGCTTCACATAGTTTAGTTGATGCCTAGATCATATCAGCAGGCTTAGAAAAGCCATGTAAACTAGTGTGAAGCCATGTAAACATGTAAAGCCATGTGACTGCGTCGAGGATTTAGTAATAATCTTTACTTATCCTCACGAAGTTTTTGATATGCTTGAAAGAGGAACCTCCCATTTAAACATTCTAGGGGCAGCATCGCCAGTTCAATTGAGCACACATAGAAAGTGCCTCGTGTTGTACTGGTGTTTTTCCAATCACTCTGTGTCCTAGAGAAAAAAGGTTACTTAATGGCCTAGTTTACTCTAGGTACCTAGAGGCTGCTTAGTAAACACTTCCTATTGCATATTAAAAAAAAAGCGCCACACGAAAATAATTAGGCCTAATTACATGTGGCATCATCCAGCAGTCAACAAACTATATCCATAGATCTAGACCATGAGGAAAGATGATCCAGTTATTATTCGATCCCCCCTCCCTTCAACCCTTGCAAATAATTAGGCCTAATTACATGTGGCATCATTGAGTAGTCAACAACCGATAATCATGGGCCTAGCATGAGGAAAGATGATCCAGTCATTATTCTATCCCCCATCCAAGCGTTGGAAATAATTAGGCCTAATTACATGTGGCATCATCGAGTAGTCAACAACCTGTAATCATAGACCTAGCATGAGGAAGGATGGTTCAGTTATTATTCTATCCCCCATCCAAGCCTTGGAAATAATTAGGCCTAATTACACGTGTCATCATCGAGTAGTCAACAAAGAATAACCATAGATCTAGACCATGAGGAAAGATGATCCAATTATTATTCTATACCCCCACCTAACTCTTGCAAATAATTAGGTCTAATTACGTGTGGCGTCATCGTGTAGCCAACAAACTATAACCATAGACCTATAGCTTGAGGAAAGATTATCCAATTTTTATTCTATCTCCCATAGAACCCTTACCTTTATGTAAGAATTTAGAAACAGTTAACCACTTCTTACCAGGAAAAACACTGTTGTCCAACCCTTGCAGCCTCTTTGCTCGGAGATCACGGCTGCGGCTACACTGCAAAGCTCACGTTTCATATTTGTACTTATGATTAAGCTGCCTTTATAACAAAGAAAGATGGGGCACTCCCAAAACAATTTTGTATACTGAGAATTCTAAATAGGAAGGTTCCTTTGCAGACAGCCCCTAGTCAAGTTATTTCAAAATTCCTTACACAGTGTAACAACTAAGTAAAATCGATCTTTACATACATCTTGATTGTACTGCGAGGAAAGTGTGCGTAAATCGTAGTTTTACATGGCTCAGTGGAAATAGTTTCAACTTTGGTTTGTGGTTCAGGTTTTCCTTTTTTATTGTCTGATGAATTCATTGATTTCTTGTCGATGCAATGGCTTGTAAATTGGTTCCTTATCGGGATGGCTTTTTAGTTTGTAAATAAATCTTTACAATGCTGAAAAAGTGGTCTTTATATGGAGCTGTTCCGTATATGGAGGTGTTTTTGCCATATGAACAGTTGTTCTTTATTAGGATAAATTCCTTACTCAAAGGGTCCTTATATCGAGAATCTACTGTGTTTGCCGTTTTGCATGTTTCCATGAACGTACATCCACGGCAATGAAAGGGTTGTTTTAATACATTTATGTTTACTTTTTTCAGACTGGTAAGGGATTGCTGCGGTCAGCTCTGGCTCGCAGAGACTATGTAGCTGACTTAGTCCCTGTAGATATTCCCATCAACCTTATGATTTCTGTTGCCTGGTACACAGCCACCCATAGGTAAATGCTCAATTTTTATTGCCACTAATCGTATGACTTCAGTTGCCTGGTACACAGCCATCCATATGTAAAAGATCAAGTTTCATTGTCAACAGTTCAGCAAACTCTACAGCAGAAATACCCCAACCGATTTAGTTCCGGGAGTTAATCCCATCAACCTTATGATTTCAGTAGCCTGGTACACAGACATCCGTAGGTAAACGACCAACTTTTATTATGCTGTCAGTTGTCAGGTAAAAGATATCTGCAGGTATACGCTCAACTTTTATTGTCAACAGTCCTGTAAACTCTGCAGTATAAATGCCCCTATTCATTTAGTTCCTGTAGATATTGACATCAATATTATTTCAGTCGCCTGGCACACAGCCATCCGTAGGTAAACACTCAACTTTTATTGTTGCCAGTCCTGCAAACTCTGCAGTATTTCCCCTATTCTATATTCACTTAGTTCCTGTAGATATTCACATCAACTTTACTTCAGTCGCCTGGCACACAGCCATCTTTAGGTAAACACTCAACTTTTATTGTCGACTGTCCTGCAAACTCTGCAGTATACATACCCCGGCAACTAAGTTCCTGGAAATGTTCCCATCAAACCTTTGATTTCAGTTGCCTAGTACACAGTCACCAATAGGCTAAATTTTTATTGTCAATAGCCATGCAAAATCTGTAAGTATAAATCCCCCTACCGACTTAGTTCTGTAGATGTTCCCATGGTTTCAGTTACCCTGAAAACAACCATTCATAGGTAAACACTCAACTTTATTGTCAGTAGCCCTGCAAACTATACATACCCATACTAGTGTAAATAGTGCCTAAAGTTCTACTGCCACATTTTTTTTCTGTAAGCTACACAGCTGCTGTAAAACTTGTGGCTGTAGCCTGGCCTAACCTCTGGGAAAAAAATGTTTTAAGCTGAAAGTATTTCTACGTGAACAAAATCGCTCTTTTATAAATGGCTATCGATAGCATAGTTAACACTAACTATTTTAAAGCGGCTATTGATTTATACGCGAATATAATTTACAGACGCAAATGAACCCTAATTTATCAGAAACACTCTGAACCTGACAAAACTTATTTTCGCCAAACCTAAAATTAACTGAATTGTTCATTTAAGCCGACGAAAAGTTTAAAAAAAAATCTAGGCTAAACGTTGTTACTGCATTATCGTCTAATATATCGTCGGATTGCATTAAATAAACAGCAAGATCAGTTACATTAGGTCAGTTAGATTAAGTCAGGTTAGGTTAAGTTGGGTCAGCTTAGGTTACTATTATGTCAGTTGGGTTAGTCAGTTAGGCAAGGTTTAGGACGATTGTTACACAATGACAGGTTCCTATTCTTTACCATCACCATATTTTCTACTGTAGTTTCATTTCTCAGCAATGCCCAAAATTTTGTCGTTTATATGTCCTACGTTCAAAGGGAACAGCAAATTTGGTTGTTAAAGTATTTGATTGTATGCTGTATTCGATAACACCTACCATGTGTTTTCTATTATCCCTATTCTGAGTCTTTCAGGCTGACTGTCCGTTACTCTTAATCCTTTACCTTTTTATTTATTATTTACCATTGTCTCTGTTTGCAGACCCAACAAAGTTTTAGTTTACAACTGCACCTCAGGGAGTTTAAATCCAATCACGTGGGGAGAATTGATGGAATACTGCTATCCTGGGATTATTAAGAATCCCATGAATAACGTGATGTGGTATCCGACAGACTGCGTTCGTCAAAACAGGTAACGAGAAAATGATGGTCTACTTACGCTATGTAATTAAAAAAAAAAAAAATTTATAATGAATTGCACATCTACTGAGAATAATATCAACGAAAGGAAACTTAATGATAACGCTATTCGTCAAAATTTCATCTTCGTAATTGACGACTTAACGTTTTCATAAACTAACTTTTAACCCAGTGAAGCCAAAATAATACAACAATTTAGCAAGACTTACGTAACGAGACAATTATGTAACTGAATAACAGTGACAGCGTCAGGATTGAATTGTTTGTGGGGCCCACACGGGGCACATCTGCAAACAGAGTGATCCAATGATTTTTTTCAAGGCAACCACATTAGGCACTTTTATTCCGTTTAATTCAACCTTAACATAACCTAAGCTTCAGTGCAGTAGAATTTATCCACCCAAAATCAAAACTTGTAGAAAACCCCGCCAAGTTTCCAAAAACGGCCGGCCTTTGAAGGTAGTGATATCATTCCACCGGGGAAAAGCCGCCAAGGTTAATCCTATTAGCCAAGTTAATCGCACATACTAATAGTTCGAAAGTTAGATGAAAACTATAAGATTGCTACTAGCGGTAGCAATTTCAAGTTTTCATTTAACGACCAAAGTATTATTCGGTGCGATTAACTTGACTAATAGGATTAACCTTGGCAGCCTTTCCCTAGTGGAATGATATCACTACCTTCAAAGGCCGACCGTATTTGGAAACTTGGCAGGTTTTTCTACCAGTTTTGGCGTTTTATTATTATTTTATTTTCTGGTGGTGATCTGAGTGTTGGTTTTTTTTTTTTTGTGGGGGGGGGGGGGCTGGTTGGGGGCATGAAATATTTGGAGGGTCATGGCCCACCCTGGCTCACCCCTGGCTCCGTCACTGCTGATTAATAATGACTCCTGACCATTAACCAGTATTCATTCGACATTAATTGAAAGGAAGATTGCAGGAACTGTCACTAAGCTTGCAGCTCGCATTCAGACTGTCTATCTTGTTAAACCTGTGTGTGAACATTGTAATGCCGGCAACGTTTAATGCAACTGTATTTTTTTTTCATGTAGTGGTGTGAGTAGTTTATTCCTTCAGCATAGTAAATTATGCACATCAGCAACCAATCAATGATTAGCAAATGTTGGCAATTTGTGGAGGAATTCAAGTGATGGATCTAAGTTTGAGACCATCGAGAAAAAACGGGGTATGGTTTTACCGTGCTTGTAGATTTATGTTAAAAGTTGGGCCATTTTACCATGGTTTAAATGAACGTAAATCCAGTGGCGGATCCATTCGTAGTTATTAGCCCCACGCCTTGGCGCCCCTCTGATATTGTGATAAACCCACTACACTGTACACACAGCAGGCTAGATCTGCCACTGCGTATCAGTGAGAAAACTTAACTTTCACCATGCACAGAAGAGTACAGTTATGATCATACTATGCTATAATTATGTTTACACCTGTGATCCACTGCTGGGATATTCCACAATTATATAATTCAAAAATATTTTTTCTTCTAAATGTGGTTATAGTATACTTTCTTGACAGTTATATAGTTGCCGTGGTAAATATGTCCAACTTTACCATAGGGCTGAAACCTCAGTAAAACTATGATTTTACTGTGAAATTATATGAAATTTTGACTTTCACCGCATTTTGTTTAAATGCTGGAGTTCCAATTGGACATTTTTGTGTCGGTAACGGAAGACATAACATTATAAGTCGGACAAATGGGGCATTTTTTGGATATTGTTGGAAAAATAGTTCGTTAATCATGAGTGTGCAATTTCCCCCTTGTGACAAGACAATCCAAATGAAAAAAAAGTTACCAAACATAATAAACTTTATTTATAGGAGGGAAAATAATCAATTGTTGTTATACCTTGAGTTACTTTAGTTAATTGCTCCGCCATTTGTGTTTAATTTCATCTTCATTACTTTTGTTTGTTTTCAGCCTGATGTATAATCTTGACTGCCAACTACTTTATTACTTTCCCGCTTATATGATTGATGCGGTTGACTGGTTAAAAGGAAAGAAACCACGGTAAGACATTATTTCTGCTCAAATACGAAGTATGAAAATTGTTATAACTTCATTACGACAAAATCTTACTGACAAGCAATCAACAAAATACCATGAACCAGTACAAGATTCAGATAAACTTAAGTGTAATGGTTTATATTCTGAAAGGAATTTCATTTTTAATTTAATTTAATTTAATTTCTGTTAAGTTAAGTGTTAGGTTCATTACATTACATTACAATTTAGGCCTCTTAACCTCCTGATATTAATAAACAGAAATGAAGCGTTAAATGTTAAGAGTAAGGGTCTAATAGTCAAAACCGAGAAGGAACACGGACGAGCTTTGACAGTAAAGGCGTAGGTGTAAAATTTTGTCAGTAAGAGGCTGGTAGCATTAGACCCTGACTACCCGGTGGCCAGCTTTCGTCATTAACAATACGAAAGCATTTAAATTTATTGATAGTTCTTTAAAGATATTCCAAGCACACAAAAAAAACCTGCTGCACGTTCCATTTGAATAGGTACTTATTTACAAAGTTGGGTTTACATAAGCTTACAAAGTCATTAACAAAGTCCAATGTTAGTAGGATGTGCATTTCCTGCTTTGCTTTAGGTAGAAAATCTTTTTTTCGGTTTGGTGACATGACAACATATTCGCAGCGGAGAGCATTATTGGTTGTCATCAATTACCTTAACTGTATGAAATTCGTACAAAGATAATCAAAAATTCCATACCATCAAAAGTCAAATCCAAACTTCACAAGAAAATTGTGATCTTAAAGTTTTTTAAAGATATTACAAGAACAAAAAAAAACCTGCTTCATCAGTTCATACACACATTCTGTCCGAATAGGCTAGAACTATATTTACAAAGTTA
>JAHWFP010015704.1:0-27491 GCA_023313725.1 Lithobius niger | reverse complement strand
GGTGTGATTCTGCTTTCTCTATGAGCCTTTGTGTATAGTAGCACCCTCACTGGTCTTCCTTGGTGTGATTCTACTTTATCTATAAGCCTTGTATAGTAGCACCCTCACTGGTCTTCCTTGGTGTGATTCTACTTTATCTATAAGCCTTGTATAGTAGTACCCTCACTGGTCTTCCTTGGTGTGATTCTGATTTCTCTATAAGCCTTTGTGTATAGTAGTACCTTCACTTGTCTTCCTTGGTGTAATTCTGCTTTCACTATAAGCTTTTGTGTATAGTAGTACCCTCATTGGCCTTCCTTGGTGTGTTTCTGCTTTATCTATAAGCCTTGTATAGTAGTACCCTCACTGGTCATCCTTGGTGTGATTCTGCTTTATCTATAAGCCTTTGTGTGTAGTAGTACCCTCACCTGTGTTCCTTGGTGCGATTCTGCTTTCTCTATAAGCCTTTGTGTGTAGTAGTACCCTCAATTGTTTTCCTTGGTGTGATTCTGCTTTTTCTATAAGCCTTTGTGTATAGTAGTACCCTCACTGTCTTCCTTGGTTGATTCTGCTTTCTCTATAAGCCTTTGTGTATAGTAGTACCCTCACTTGTCTGCCTTGGTGTAATTCTGCTTTCACTATAAGCTTTTGTGTATAGTACTACCCTCACTTGTCTTCCTTGGTGTGATTCTGCTTTCTGTGTAAGTCTTTTTGTATAGCAGTACCCTCATTTGTCTTCCTTGGTGTAATTCTGCTTTCCCTATAAGTCTTTTTGTATAGCAGTACCCTCACTTGTCGTCCTTGGTGTGATTCTGCTTTCTCTATAAGTATTTTTGTATAGCAGTGCCCGCACTTGTCTTCCTTGGTGTGATTCTGCTTTCTCTATAAGTCTTTTTGTATAGCAGTGCCCGCACTTGTCTTCCATGGTGTGATTCTGCTTTCTCTAGGTCTGCTTGTATTGCAGCAGTATTTTGCATGGTCATGCTCTTTTCACCCTGAGTGATGAAAACTTTTGTGAATTGTTCAGTATACATTTGTACTGGCTCAGTGGGAACAGCGCTGCTTCGTAGTTACCTGAACTATACCGCAATGTATTACTGTTTTGTTGTAGTTTGTATTTCTGTTATGTTGGGCATATAATGGAGTTCTAAACATCACAATTATTCGGTCGAGCTTTGCTGCTTTACTTGTAAGATTTCTGCCCAGTGCTCTACCTCTAATTTTGGATTTCACCCTCAGCAGGAATTTTTTATCTTCGAACTCGTTTATTTCATGCACCAAAGCTCCCGTTTCATTAAATATTATGATGGTATATTAGATTAGTTTATTTTCTATAGCCACAGGGCTCAAACTTAGATGATTTCTGTGCAGTGCTGTACAGAGAAGCGGTTTGCTGCTTTACTTGTAGGATTTCTGCCCAGTGCTTTACCTCGAATTTCAGCTCCCGCCCCCAAAATGTTTGAGGCAGAAATTTTATTTTCGAACGCGTTTATTTCATGCACCAAAGCTCCCTTTTCAGTAAATTTTAAACCAAATCAGAACCAAATTACAAACGTTATCGTTTCCCAGACAGAGTATGCGCACAGACAAACAGACAAACACAACAAAATTAAAATTTGGTCGAGTATTGAGACCTCGCTTCGCTCCCCAATGAGTTCTAGAAAATGAACGGTGTTGTTATGTTGGAAAGGCAGTTGCCGTTGGCTAAGACCGGAATCTCGGGACGCAGGTTCATTAGCCGGTGCACCCACACTAAAATTATTTTGTCTATTTCTTTTGTTTTTATAGACAAAAAAAATTATCTCACATGATGCAGTTTTGAGATTAGACGATTCCTAGTAATATTGACGTTCGTGCCTACGTCAAGGGCTCGAATTTGGCTAATCCTGACACAAATAGATAAAGATTTTAACTACAGTATGGCGCTATTCAATACGTACTTGTGAGAGTCTATGTCTTAGGAATTTACTAGCCTACATATTAAGTAGAGTTATAACCCTTCAGTAGCCGGGGATTGCAGACTGTAACAATCTAATAGCTAGTACATACCACAAGCCGGTTCTCAGTCCTGAATGCTTACTGATTGTGCACAGTGTGGGACAGCACTTAGATCCTACTCAGTTTTCTGGATTTTCTGAAACAACAGAGACACTCCACTCAACACTTCCAGCATAGTTGACACTGCTTACAACCAAATGCCTTCCCAAGCTCAAGACTAGTGACAAATCCAACTCTGGTTGTGTGTGACACTGACTAAATTTAGAATGTTGTTCGGAGCATGTTTAGTGTTTCAGAATACGAGCTCAAGACTCGGATGCGTGTTTCAACCAAGATGATATCGAGATTAAATAGTGTAGGTAGATACAGGACGGAAAAAAACGAAACCAGCTCAATTAGTGGTAACTAAATACAACTTTCAACGTATTCCGTTGTCTTCTTGGACTTAAATATCAGAATGCCTGAGCAGAAATTGAAACCTTAAACCTTTGATACCTAAGGCCGAAGTAGCCCCACCACTAAGCGTACAGAAAAGGACGTGTCAGCAGTATGGCTTGGGCACATTTGGTCTCGAAGATCGTGGGTTCAATTCACTCTCGGGTATTCTGACATTTAAGTCCAAAAGGGAACGGAAGTGGGTTTGCATCTGTGTTTATTATTAAATAGTGATGTCGCCACAAGTCTTGATGCGTAAAAAAAAAAGCTTAATTGTAAATTGGTGTATAGGCTGACTTTTCTCTGGTTCTTTGTCTTTAGTCTTTTTTTTTTTTTTTTTTAAGTAATTGAAAAAATTACCATATAATCATAATCCTACTTTAATAATTAAAAAGATTTCAACGCAAAAGCTCGTTTTCTTGTTGCCTTTTTTTTTCTTCCCCTTATGCTACTTTCGCCAAATCAGGATTTTTGCTAGTATTTTCTTTAAGTTAAAGATGTGTAACTAAGCAAAGATGACTGTCTACTGTTTGCTTAGCTTTCCAGACTGAATCATTCGTCGTTGGTGAACGTTTCTCTTAAATCCTTGAACGGACAAGCCAAAATTTCAAGCTGTGTAATTCCCTACCTACGGTACACAGCTTACGTCAAAACTTCTTCTATGTAATGGGTTCGTGGTGACGAGTTAAAAGCATTTGATATCACTTCTGTATGGTGATGTGTCAGCTAATTCCCGTCTACTCCTGACTGGTCTTCAGTTTGACGGGAGTAATTTCGTGGCAATAGGATGTTCCCAGCAGTTACCGTACTTTAAAAACATTCCCATGATGGTAGTGGGTTGAATATGTCGCATTCAGGTTTACCTGATGTTGTTTCCTTCTGATTTGGCTGGGCGTAGAAGAAACAGATTTTCGAGCCGCTGGTATTGTTATGCTTCCCAAGTTGAGTGGGATGTAGTACTGTGGTGATAATGGGACCTCCAGAGTTGCTGTGGTAATGGATAATGCTTTACGACGTCAGTAGTAGGTGTGGCTCGAGAATCGATAATTCGATAAATCGATAATTCGATAAAATTGCGATAAAATGTTCGTCGATTAGCGTTTCGCGCTTTTTCTGATTTCATCGAATTATCGTGCAAACCCCGATGGTTAAACCGTCATATCTCGGAAACCATAATAGCTAGAAACAAGCAATTTGCGGCATTGCGTGCGAAATTACAAGGGGTCTCCAACCAAGTGTGCAATACTGTCGCTAGCCACTTTAGCTGATTGGAGAGTTAGTTTAATGCAAACAATACTTAAGCATTAAACAGTAGCGCAACTGCTAAATTATTTCTATATGCTAACGAAGCAATGGACAATGCCAAGTGCATTTTCGTGTCTATCGGCCAAGTGGCGAGTGACACACAATTCACATTCGTGAAGATGGCTTTAGCCAAGTTTTTTTTTTTAAATTAACAAAATTAAATTGGTTATTCCAGCCTCAAAATGCTTTATCGAGATATTATCGATTATCGCGATAGTTCTAAATATTTTATCGGGATAAAAAACTTTTGTATCGTTCCATCCCTAGTCAGTAGGTTATAAAGTTATAGGTTTTCTAGCAGTTGCTGCTGTCATGCTTTCCAATTTGTGTAGGTTACACTCATAATGTCAATTTTGCTGGATTTGCTACTGTCATGCATTCCAGTTTGTGTTGGTTACAATCATAATGCAGTTTTGCTGGATTTGCTACTGTGAAGCATTCCAGTTGGGTCGGTAACAATCATATGTCAGTTTTGCTGGATTTGCTACTGTCATGCATTCCAGTTTGTGTCGGTAACAATCATATGTTAGTTTTGCTGAATTTGCTACTGTCATGCATTCCAGTTTGTGTTGGTTACAATCATATGTCAGTTTTGCTGGATTTGCTACTGTCATGCATGCATTCGTTTGTGTCGGTAACAATCATATGTTAGTTTTGTTGAATTTGCTACTGTCATGCATTCCAGTTTGTGTCGGTAACAATCATATGTTAGTTTTGCTGGATTTGCTACTGTCATGCATTCCAGTTTGTGTCAATTACAATCATATGTTAGTGTTGCTGAATTTGATATTATCAGGCATTCCAGTTTGTGCCGGTAGCAATCATGTGTCATTTTTACTGGATTTCCTTTTGTACTGCCTCGCAGTTTACCAGGAAAAATATATCATGAGATATATTTGTTAAGAAAATATCTATCCTGTGTAGGTAAATAGATCCTGCCCCTTCCAACTTAAGTAGGTTAAATGTGTAAACTTACTGCAGTGTTGTCTTAAATCTGAGAAGGTTAAATATGGGACGATACGTTTTGTACTACAGGCCATACTGCGATTCCACGCAGTAGGAGTAAAATATGCAAAATATGTGAATGTAAGTTTTTCCTGGCACTGCTATGTAATGTCACGGTGTGTTTCGTCATATGTTGCTACGGTAACGACTTCGATAGAGATCAGGTATTCACAAATGATGTCACAACCAGTTGCTACTGCGAGGAATTCGATTTGTCAAGAGCATGATCTTGACAGATCGAATTCCTTGCAGTAGCATTTGGTTGGAGAAAAGCACTGTTGTCATAACTGATCTTTTAAAAGCCATGAAATGCACTGCACAATACTATATAATTTGCGTACTACATGGCTTTTAAAAAGTCAAACACCAGTCATCACATGTCAGATCAAGACAAGCCGAAAGCCATTAGGGCTCGTTTCCGCAACGACTCGCGTTTGCATTCTCGCAGCTGAAATTTAATCGCCATGGCAAAGGTATCGTTGCCATGGTAGGAACGGTTCTTGGACTAGCTAAATCCGACATCGTTTGAGCAAATGCTTGCAGTCGTATAATTCGTGACAGTAAGATAAAGAATTCCTCGTGACCAAACAATTTTCCCAATCGCTTCTAGACTCAGTTGTTGGTTCGTTTCTTTGCGAGCTGTCAGAGCTGAAACTGCCGCCATGTTGGAATTTCAGATCATTTCTAGCTGCAAGCTGCGAGAATGCAAAGGCGAGTTGTTGCGTAAACGCACCCTTACAGTAGGAACCGCTGTGAAACACATCATGAATTGCCTGACCTAGACCAATCGTAAGACTTTGCAGTAACAACTGCTGTGAAACACATACCATAAGGCGTGGCATATGTTTCGCAGCAGTTGCTCCTGTAAAGGCTTTCGATTTGTCTAGGTCAGGCAATTCATGGTTTAGGCTATGTTTCACAGCAATTCCTACTGTTATGGCTTTCGGCATATCTTGATCAGACATGTGATGACTGGTGTTTGACATTTTAAAAGCACACAAGTTATATAGTATTGTGCAGTGCCCTTTATGGCGTTTAAAAGATCAGTCTGGACAACAGTGCCTTTCTTAATATTTAATGATTGGTGTTTCACAGCAGTTGCAAATCTAATGGCTTTCGGTTTAGTCCGAGTTGAATTTTATTCGAAAAACGTCCGCATTGCCAAAACGAAAAGAGTATTTTACCAGCCCTCCTGTCTGGCCGGCTGAAAATTGTTTCTATTGCCTGGAGGATATATACATTACCTGTGTTTTTGTTGCATTCTTTCCTGAAGGATGCTCTCTCGCTGGAGGATTCTTGAAATCGTCGCTAGATGGCCAGCTGCACAACCCGGTCTGCGCATGCGCATGCGCAACCCCTCTTATAAAAGCGGCTCGGCGATTCCCACCTGCCATCTTTTTTACCCTCTCGTTTAGTCAGGTGGTGACACAAGAGGGGAGGTAGGGCGGGTACAGATAATGTACGTTTCCTGCGGACAATAGAAACAATTTTCAGCTGGCCAGGCAGGAGGGCCGGCAAAATACTCTTTCTATTGCCCTTCGGAAACATAGATTACCTGTGTTTCTGTTGCATTCTATAGACCTCGTCAACTCTGGTGGAGGGGTCCACCTAACAGGTTGCCCTAGGGTTGCGAGCTGGCTCCTCCAAAAAAATTCTAGATTTGTTTATATTTTCGTTGGTTTACTTTCGGAAAAATTGGTGGACCTGAAAGGGGGCCGTTTGTTTAGGGTCTTGCTTCTGTTTCAGGACGTCAGCTTCAAGACATCTGTTTCAGGGCTTCAATTTGTTGTCAGTGCTTAAGGAGGATGGATTATCTGTCTGGCAGTGACTATGGGTCCCAGACGGTGTAATCCAGTTTCTTGTCTTCTCATATCCCGGAAGTAATGGCTGGTGAAAACGGATTGGTTTTTCCAGGATGTTGCATCAATGATGTCGGCTATGGCGATCTTGTTGTGGAATGCCCAAGAAGCTGAGATTGCCTTTAGTTCATGTGCCGTTTCCCTGATGTCTGGGCGGTTGTTGGCAATGTCCTCATAAGCGTTGTTTATGACCGTTCTGATTCATGATGCTCTTGCTACTGTTATTGTTTCGCCGTAAGAAGTTTTAGAGGGGAGGAATAGTTGATTGCGGCCTTTTCGGAACTCAAGATTTTCGGGTCGTTTAATGTAATAACGTACAGCCCGTACTGGACATTGTGGGAGGTCTCGTGTGTTGATGTTGAACATTGTTCACATGTTGATGTTTGATGGTTGTTTGTTGATGTCTTCGTTGGTCCTGTCGATGACAGTCTCGATCCATGAGGCGGATATCGTTGTAAATGTTACGCTGGGGCAGATGACTTGAGCGGCTAGGAAGAGTTGATTTATGACTTGCGAAATGCCAGATGTTTTGTTTGATTTGGAACCATAAGGCATGTATTGGTTAGAGAACCCTTTCAGGTTAGACAGCAGTGATGCTCTTGGTGCGGATTTGCCAGTTGATTTGGTTTGATTTGGAGGCGGTTCTATTCACAGTGTTAAGATTTTGGAGGCTCCACTGTTGCGGCGATTCTGCGGTGCTTTCGATGGGGAACCTAGGGTGAACATCAGGTCCCTGTCTGGTGGCAGTGTTGGTGATGAGGTTCAGTGCTGTTGTTGAAGGGTCTGTTGTAAGAGTCTTGAAGAATAAAGCTCCTTGAAGCTTTTCATGTGACATGAATGTTTTTTTCAGAAAGAAAAACGTTTAGTGGCTTGAGTTGGCTTGGCTTTGCTTGGCTTTGTGGCTTGGTTTGGGTTGGTTTCCCTCTTTTTTTTTTTTGAATGACACAATAAGATGGCGGTTGTCTTCGCCTCATGTTATCGTGCGATTCGTAGATCATGGTGGGGAGTGTCAGTCCGATTCTTTTCCTTAGTTGTTTGGAGGGTTCCTCGTCACGTAAGTGTGACAACACGAGTGAGGCGAGGCGTTGATGGGTGTCTTGGACTTGGAAGACGACCGAGAGGGTCTTGGGACAAGTTGTCAGATTCTTGCTTTAATTGCTTGAAAACTTCACTCATAACGTGAATGAGACGAGACGACGGTGGTACTGGTTTTCAGGTTGATGGTTAATCTTGGATTATGGATGAAAAAGCGCTGTTTAGGGGCGTGTAGTTTGTTTCTTGGTTTCAGTTGCTTGAAACTTCAATCACAGCGTGAGCCTGAGTCACGGACAAGACGAGACGACGATGATCGTGTTGATCTTCAGTTGGGGAAGACGAGATGTCATTGATAAGCTATCTGATTCTTGGTCTTAATCGTTTGAGACTTTACTCATGACGTGGCTTGGCAAACGGGACGAGATGACGACGGACGTCTTGACTTTGAATTCATGTATGAGTAGAGGATCATGGTCGGGCGTGAGTCACGAATGAGACGAGACGACGATGATCGTCTTGATCTTGCGGTGGTGAAGACGAACTTGTCCTCGATAAACTGTTAGATTCTTGGTTTCAAATGTTTGAAAACTTTACTCATGACATGAGTGTAAGTTACAAACGGGACGAGATGACTACGGACGTCTTGACTTGGAATTCATGCGGGAGAAGTGGATGGTGGAACGAGACAAGCTGTCCGATTCTTGGCTTCTGTCTCTTGAAATTGCAGTCATACTTGAATGTGAGTTCGAAATGAGACGAGGTGGTGATGGCCATCTTGACTTTTAGCTTCATGCATGAGTTGAGGATAATGCTTTGGACAAGCTGTTTGATTCTTGGCTTAGGTTTGCTTGCTTGTTTGTTTGTTTGCCTGGTTGTTTGTATTTGGGTGTTTGCTTCCTCGTTTGCTTGCTTGATTTCTTGGTTGTTTGCATTTTTGTCTGCTTGTCTGTTTCCGTGTATGCTTGTTTGCTTGTTGTTTGTTTTCTTGCTTTTGAAGACTTTGGACGTTCCGTGAGTGTTAGTCTTGTGTTAGGCAAGGTGCAGATTGTCTTACTGTTGGTGATGTTAGCCTGATTTGTGTGTTCCGGATCAAAGTAGTTGCTTGAGACAAGCTGTCTAAATTGAGGCTTTGAAGGTCGTGACAATGTGCTTGTGACTTGGTTTGTGTTTTCTTGGCTTGGTTTGTGAAGTTGAAGATTGTCTTGATTCCGTATATGAAGATTGTCTTGAGTTGTTGAGATTTGGAGGGTGGGGGAGAGGGGGATGGTGTTCAATTTCTCCCCTTTTTTCCCCCCTCTTTTTTTTTTTTTTTTTTTTTTTTTAGTTGATTTGTAGTTGTCGTTGCTGTTGTTGTTGCTGTTGTTGTTGTTTGATCTGCTACGGGTTAAAGGTGATTTTCGGTGTATCCATGCATAAAAACATTGTTCAGGAACTCTTTGTTCTTCAGAGGAAGAAAGATCGAATCGTGTTTTCTGGATGGAAGCAGCTGTCTGGAAAAGTAAGCGATTTTTCGTCTTCGATTGAAAAGAAGGCGATGTTCGTCTTGGTTTTCATGGAAGAGATTGTGGACGGGTTTAAGTTTCCCGGCGGTAGCCGTGAGCGATCCGTGCTTGACGAGGCGAAGCAGTCAGCCGAGATGTAGATACGTTGATAAACGGCAGGTACCCTGTGCGAAGCTAGCAAGGGCGAAGGCGAACCAAAGTCGGTGGTGAAGGCGAAACAAGCTGAGGGCGAAGGCGAAGCAAAGTTGATGGCGAAGACGAAGCAAGCTGAGGGCGTAGGCGAAGCAAAGTTGTTGGCGAAGGCAAAGCTAAGCTGAGGTGTAGGTGAAGCCAGGTCGAGGGCTGTAGAGGCGGGTGACAATGCAGTCTAGTTCGGTACGAAGCCGATCGAGAAGAACGGCGTAGGTGTTACGGAAGAGATGCCAGTTTGCTTTGGTTCCTTTCCAGTGGCCGGGAGAAGATCCGTTCATGGCGGTGCGGGCCCTGATGGGCATCGGCGGTAGCCGTGCTTTGAAGCGGTGAAGTCGGAGGCGAAGCGGCAGGAAGGCCAAGTGCCGGTCGACGAAGTGTACAAGACGAGTTCGTTGCCATGGTAGTTAGGTGGGCAAGAACGCAGCTGCAGTCGGGCGAGGGTGTAGAAGGCAGGAAAGTCCGAGAGACGGGCATCTATCCTTTTAGGGCGAAGCAGCCGTGGCAGAGCCAGCGGCGTAGGTGAAGGCGAAGGCGAAGCATCCACTAAAAAAATTCTGGATCAGTAGGCGTAGGACTGGCGGGCGAAGGTTGGGCCGAAGGTCTGGATCTTGCCATCAGGTGCGGTGATGAACCGAGGGCGAAGACAGCAGACTTGGGCTTTCCAAAAGGGCGAAGGCGAAGGCGCAGGTGAAGGCAAAGGCGCCGGCGAAGGTGAAGCTGGGAGCGATAGGAGCGAAGTGTCCTTTCGATGCGGGTGGAGGAAAAAAAGATGGCAGGCGGGAATCGCCGAGCCGCTTTTATAAGAGGGGACGCGCATGTGCATGCGCAGATCGGGTTGCGCAGCTGGCCATCTGGCGACGATTTCAAGAATCCTCCAGCGAGAGAGCATCCTTCAGGAAAGAATGCAACAAAAACACAGGTAATGTACGTTTCCGAAGGGCAATAGAAAGCCATTTACACTGGTCAGGCAAATACGCAGAATCTCAAGTAAGATGCAAAAGCTACACCCCTAGAAGTTAAATAAACAGGCAACAGAAACATTTGCAATTTCTTTACAATTTGCCAAACAAACTTGAACCAAATCATGCAAGACACTAAAATACTACAAATTTAATTGAGCTATAACTGAAACCACCAGTGCATTGTATCAACACTTTAACAGTGTTGATACAATTTAATGCAACTGGAGGTATTGAAAAGGCAAGAGGACATGTCTAGATCAAACAAGTCGTGACTGGTGTTTCACTGCAGGTGGTTTAATTTAAATTGGAGTGTGCCACAAACCCTATTGGTTCTTGCGGAAAAAAATGTGCTGTGCATGTCTAACTCGGTGAAAGTAGCAAATCGTTAGATGGTTCCCAGATGGTTTCAGCTAAGTTGACGGATTTCAGCCAAATTTATATATAAAAACAAGCGGTTGCAGCGACTATCTAGTGCATCCGGTCTCCTGTATCACCTCCGCACACACCTCAATCATGCACAGCAACAGCGATCTCTATCATGTAATGTAAACGTAGTAACCATCACAACTTCCGGTTTAAAATTTGTTAGCTCTTAGGCCTAGTTTTAGATTTTAGGCATAATTGTGAGCTTTTAGGCCTAATTGTTGCCTGCTGTTTTAATTTCGTAAGTAGTAGCTAATAGAGAATTGGATTCGAGAGTAAGCCTATCCCTTCATGCAGAACGATGTCATGACCAATGTGTGTCGTTAACGAAATCCTTTTGTTTTCTTTTACGGCTGCGTGTCTTCCTGTAGTGGTTACGTCGAGAAATTCTATTGGCAACGATCTTTTAATTCGCCGTGTTTTTTTTTTAATCCACCATTGAAAAAAGCGACGGACGGACGGACGGACAAAGTCGTTGCTGTAGTCTTCTCAGCCTTCGCTGTACAGAAGACCAAACTGAAAGCCGCGCAATTTTGACAAAATTGCACGAAGTTGTCACAGAATTTGGCCAAAATGGACGGAATTCGGTACGAATTGAGTCCAAAATTACCACCATTTGCGGAATTGCTTCAGCAGAATAATGCGGCAGAATCATATTAGACACCAATGCCTGCATTTGCTCAACAAAACCACAGGTTAAAGTGTTTAAGGAGACTTAAACGACCTGAGTAAAACAGGATGTACATTCAAATTAAATCTAAAATTATATATATATATATATATATATTTTTAACTTTATAAAGCCATGACGACAAACAGCAAACAGGGCCGGAAGAAGAGGCCTGGTGCTTAAGAATTATTGTGGCCGTATTTCCCCTCCGCCCCCCCCCGCGAAGAAAAAAGGAATTTTATTTTTCTGAACAATATGTTTTTTTTTTTTTGTAATTACAGTAAAAAGTAAAAAAAAAAATTTATTTGAAATATATATTAATTTTTCCCCCGTGATCCTTGAGGCCCTTTAGGCCCGGTGCTTCAACACCTAAAGCACCCCCCCCCCTTAATCCGGCCCTAACGACAAAGCCAAAACGTCTACGCAGTGCCCTTTTTTAAAATTTCCACAACCGTGCCTTATAGTTAAATACGGGTATTGCCTCGGGAGAACTGATGTATATCCCCTGACAACTCTGTCACAGGCCGTCCAAAAAATATATATTCATATAAATATATTATGTATGCTTATTTCTCTTAACGAGAATAAGATGCCGTTATTGCCACAATTGCCACAATGCTGAAAGGATTACAATTGAGGAGGAACTCCTTCATGCAGTATCAAGAGCTAATTGTGGTACCAAAAGGTAATTGTTGTAAGACGTCGCCATTGACGGTATATAGATTTTGTGCCAAACGCTGAGACGGAGAAACAACCAGCGCCCAGTATAGTAGAAACACATTTCCAATGGCAACACGCAATATGGCAGCTTCAAAAGACAACCCAACTCTTATCCGTAAGACAATTTAGAAATTCAAGATATTAATAATCCAAGAAATTAGTGATCCGAGCAATTAATAATTGCGGCCAATTCGGTCAGGAGGACACTACGCCGCCAAATCCAGAAGTTAACAATCATGATCGTGGGATTGACCACCGAAAAACAACAAAAATGCTCCCGCTCCTCCCCCACGACGAACCGCTCTTCAAATCTTCCACTTCACTACAATAAAATAAAAAGCACTTTATTAAATTAAGTTTAATTCACGCACAATTGCCGAATGATAGTTGAAACAATACTTAAATAGAGTGTCGTCACGTATACCCGCGCGTGACAGTAGTAAAAAAAAACAACAAAAATGACCCCCTCACACACACAGCTCCCTAACTGTTATTGCACTTAGTCAAGTTGTGTAGCTATATTTAGGAAAAACTGTGTCTGCACATATATTTTTGACCCACCCCAGTGGAATGACACACACACGCTCGCACACGCGCAGAGATCTGGTCTTAAAAATTGGTAAAGAAAAATTACATGCTTGGAGCTTTTGTCTCGAAACTGAAACTTAATTATATTTGGAAACTGAATTTGGCAATAATTAGAAACTGAAATGTGGGTACATTTAGAAACTAAATGTTGCTATAGTTTGAAACTGAAATGTCATTATATTTGGAAACTAAATTTGGCTATACTTCGAAACTGAAATGTCACTGTATTTGGAAAGTGAATTTAACTATACTTAGAAACTGAAATGTAGGTGTAATATTGCTCTACTTGGAAAGTGAAATGTCATTATATTTTGAACTTAATTCGGCAATATTTGGAAACTGAATTTAGCTGCTGCACTTAGAAACTGAAATGTATGTATATATTTGGAAACTAAATGTTGCTATATTTGCAGGAAACTGAAATGTGCGTATATTTTGAAACTGAATGTCGCTATATTTGGAAACTGAATTTAGCTATACTTAGAAACTGAAATGTATGTATGTATATATTTGGAAACTAAATGTTGCTATATTTTGAAACTGAAATGTGCGTATATTTTGAAACTGAATGTCGCTATATTTGGAAACTGAATTTAGCTATACTTAGAAACTGAAATGCATGTATATATTTCGAAACTAAATGTTGCTTTACTTGGAAACTGAAATGCCATTATATTTGGAAAATGAATTTGGATACGCATGGAAACTGAAAGCAGGTATATTTGGAAACTAAATGTAATGATTTGGAACTAAAATGAAGGTGTATTTGAAAACTGAATGTTGCTAAACTTGGAAACTGAAATGTAGTTGCCAGGGTGGTCGATAAAAATGTAGACGAAAAAAAATATCGTAAGTCAGCAGTGTTGATAAGTCAGCAGTGTTGAGAACACTTCAAATTTTGTTTCTGTGTACAATTCAACAACTCAAGGTGACAAGATCCACAGGTGGTGTGAGATGCTCACCTATTTACTCACCAGTAGTTTGCTCACCGCCGTCAACGCCATCCAGCGAAGCGCTACTAAATCAACTCGACATAGAAACAAGATGCGATGATGCGACCGAAAAGATGAGCCATAACACTGTCTCCAATGCAACACGGGTTGTTTGCAATTGCTTCACTCCATTTTGCCGACAGGGTGACTGTTGACCACCTAGTAAATAACTTTAAAGAAATTGGGACTATTTTGAACCAAAATGCAGAACATTCAGGCCGTCCAATGACAGTTCGTACGCCAGGGAATGTGGCTATATCGTTCGAAAGTGTGGGAAGAAGTCCAAGAACCTCATCAAGACGGTGATCTCCAGCTCTCAACATTAAAAGAACACCATCGCTAACAATGCTGAAGAAGTACCTAAACCTTTTCCCGTGCAAAATTCAAGTGCTCCAGGAACTTTCAGAAGCAGATAAACAATTACGTTCAAGCCTTTGTCGCCTCATCTCCAGCAAATGTGACAACGCCGATTCGAATTTGTAGAATGTGCTTTTCTTAGACGAGTGTCATGTTTATTTGGATGGCTATGTTAACAAGCCAGGCTTTCGATTTTGGAACAGTATGAGAAACCACTGCACTCATCGCAGGTAACCCTTTGGTGCGCATTGATCTCTCAAAGAATAACTGGGCCGTACTTTTTCGAAGACAAAGAAACAAAGAATGTCAGTGTAAATAAACAACGTTATTTAAAGATGCTCCAAACCTTTCTCGTGCATAACCCTCAGTGACATGGGGATCTTGAGACAGTTGTGTTTCAGCAAGATGGTGCAACTCCCCTCACAGCCACTATCTGTATGGACTGGTTAAAACAGAGATTCCCGCAATGACTGATTTCACACAAAAGTGATCTCCCGTGGCTACCCCACTCGCCAGATCTTTTGCCGCCAGTTCTTTTTGTGGGGGTCATCTAAAGGCAAAAATATTCAAAATTGACCCTAAATCTATCCACGAACTCAAGTTAGGCGTTCGCAAGGTGACCGGGCTATAACACAAGACCCTCGTCAATTCTGTCATCAACAACTGGGCACTTGAAATAGCAAAATGTGTTCAATGGAAGGGAGCACAATCTGAGCATACATACATTTACCTCGTCTAATTAAAATCAACGTCATGTCAACGAAATGTGAAGTGTTCTTAATACGTCTGACTTATCAGAACATGAAAATATCAATTAATAAAATGTGGATGACTTTTCTTCATCATCCACATTTTTATTCACCACCCTGTATAAAAACGAAACTGAATGTCTCCGTATTCGAAAACTGAAATTTCATTATATTTGGAAGCTGAATTGGGTAATGCTTAGAAACTGAAAGTAGGTATGTTTGGAAACTGAATGTCACTATATTTTTTGGAACTGAAATGTATGAAAACGGAAATGTAGGTATAGCTTTAGAAATGTATGGTGTAGTGTGTAGGCTACCAAAAACTAGTAAGGTCAAAACATTTGTTAAGAATTGGCTGTACATTGCGAATAACTACGACTTCTTTTCCTTTTGTGTTATAGCCTGGTAGGCTTTTGTCTGGTCTATGAAAGTCGTCAGTTGGTTCCTTCAGTTTCTGTAAAGCATGTCATTTTGGATTGTCATTTCTTGTTAATAACTGCATGGCGGATGGCCGGCTGTATTCTTTTATATTTTAAACCGACCTATACAAACAAGCTATGTTTAGCATCGTAATGGTCTTGGGTAAACCACAATACATCTGTCGCTTCCGCCAATAAGGGAGCAAGTGCCAAAAAGTAAATTTTTTAGGAGAGCAAAAAAACACTATTAAGTCATAAATTTACGAATTAGTGTCAAAGTAACCATGCAGACTTATGCACTACATTACTAACAACTATTCTAGGATAACACTAACCCTCCACTAAATCATAAAAAACGCAATTGATATTTTTATACAAAATGCAGAATAATAAGGGGGTAAGTGCCTACTTTAATAAATTAAAAAGGGGGTAAGTGCCTATCAGTACTCTCTTTTGGGTTAACATTGCATTGTTTTAAGTCTTCCATGGGCACTCCTGGTTTGAAGATTGGAACCCTCCTGTGATTGTTGATTTCATTTGTGTTTATACAGTGTTTTTCCAACATTTGGAGTGGTGTTGTCTTGCACGGATGCCATTGTTGCAAGATGGCACTTGCCCCCTTACTGCTTGAAAGAGCCTAGCGGCAAATGGCACCTACCACCTTACTGTTTGGCAGTGAACCATTGGAGCTAACGCCATCTAGCGGAGCCACATGCAAAAGTGCTATAGCTTGGAAACGAAGCATGCAACTTTCTTTTTCGTTTCACTGAAAGGTGCGTGTAATATCGCCAGCACGAAAATATCAATTTTAGTCGAAATGACACTTACCCCCTTATTGGCGGAAGCGACAGAAATTTAAAAAAAAAAGGTTGGAAACTGAATGTTGCTATACTTGGCAACTGGAATGTCATTATATTTAGAAACTGAATTTGGCGACACTTAGAAACTGAATGTAGGTATGTTTGTAAACTGAATCGAACTATTTGGAACTGAAATGTAAGTATATCTGGAAAATGAATGTCGCTATACTTGAACAGTGAAGTGTTGGCATATTTGGAAATGGAATGCTTCTGTGCCTAGATGCTGAAATGGTATTATACTTCGAAACTGAATTTGGCTATACTTAAAAACTGAAATGTAGATAATTATTAATCAAGAAAAAAAACACAAGGTAAAGCGTTAATGAAGCAAACAGTCTGCATTAAAGACTGGCCTTGTGAAAATACAAGATATACTAATGTATCAGATCTGTGAATTTTGTATTCTCAGATAGCCAGTAATTAATGCAGACTGCTTCATTGAAGTGGAGGTATATTTGGAAACTGAATGTCAGTATATTTGGAAACTGAAATATTGGTAAATTTGTAAATTGAATGTCAATATACTTGACAACGGAAATTGTGGTATATTTGAAAACTGTATATCACTGTACTTGGCAACAGTGAAACTGAAAAATGTTCGTATATTTGAAAAATGAATGTCACTATACTTGGAAACTAAAATGTCATTATAGTTGGAAACTGAATTTGACTAAAATTACAGTGAGATGTAGGTATATCTGGAAACTGAATGTCACTATACTTGGAAAATGGAATGTAGGTATATTTGGAAAATGAGTGTCGCTGAACTTGGAAACTGAAATGTTGGTGTATGTGGAAACTGAATGACGCTTCAATGGAAATTAAAATGTAACATATTTGGCAACTGGACATCGTTAACTTGGAAACTGAAATGTCATTATATTTGGAAACTGTCATTATAATTGTCATTATAGTAGTCATCATTATGTCATTATAGTTGTCATTATTATGTCATTATAGTTGGAAGATGTATAGGTATAGGAAACTGAATGTCGTTGTACTTAGAAACTAAATTGTAACTATAGTTGGAAACTGGATGTCGTTATACTTGGAACTTAAATGTAACTAGTTGTCATTATTGTTGTCATTATTGTGTCATTATAGTGAAACTGTCATTACTGTTGTCATTATTATGTCATTATAGGTGGAAACTGGAGTGAAACGTTCGCATATTTGGTAACTGAATGTTGCTATACTTGGAAGTTGAAATGGCATTATACTTCAAAACTGAATTTGGCTATACTTAGAAATTGAAATTGAAATAACTAATAAAGAATGAATAACAATGTAAAGCAAACAGTCTGCATTAAAGACTGGCCTTGTGAGGTTACAAGATACACTAATTTAAGAAATACGAAAACTACCCTAACTGGGACTCGAACTCGGGACATCCTGAATACTATGCCGGGTGCTCTAACTGGGGTCAGATCCTGGCTTCTGGCTCCAGCCTGGTTTACTATCTGTTCAATCTTTCTCAATGGTGACATAAAGGTCACAAGTACAGGGAGGGAAAGTTTCTTGGTCTCCACACTATAAAATGCAACTTATTAATAAAGAATAAATCTCAAGGTAAAGGGATAGTGAAGCACACAGTCTGCAATATGGCCTTGTGAAAAAGCAAGATACACTAATGTACGAGATTAGTATATTTTGCATTCTCACAAGGCCGTCATTAATACAGACAGCTTCATTGAAGTGTAGGTATATTTGGAAGCTGAATATCAATGAACTTGGAAACTCAAACGTTGGTATATTTGGGAATTGAATGTCACTAGGAAACTGAAAGGTTGGAGAATTTGGAAATTACTTGGAAATTAAAAGGTATATATTTGGCAACTGGACATCATTATACTTGGAAACTGAAATGTTATTATATTTGGAAACTGTCATTATAATTGTCATTGTTGTAGTCATCATTACGTTATTATAGTTGGAAACTGTCATTATCGTTGTAGTTGGAAGATGGGATGTGTAGCTAGCTATAATTGGAAAATTAGTATCGTTATACTTGGAAACTTAAATGTCATATAGTTGTCTTTATGGTTGAAAACTGTCATTACTGTTGTCTTTATAGTTGGAAACTCTCATTAAAATTGTCATTATTATGTCATTATAGTTAGAAGATGGAGTGCATGTGTATATTTGGAAACTGGATGTCATTATACTTGGAAACGTAAATGTCATTATAGTTGGAAACTGTCACTATAGTTGTCATTGTTATGCCATTACAGTTGGAAACTGGACGGTGTAGGTATATTTGGAAATTGAATGTCGTTATACTTGGAAACAAAAATGTAAGTATATTTGGAAACTGTGACATTACAGTTGTCATTGTTATGCCATTACAGTTGGAAATTGGAGAGTGTAGGTATTTGGAAATTGAATGTCGTTATAATCGAATGTCGTCAAAACTAAAATGTCATTACATTTGGAAACTAAAGATTGATATAGTTGAAAACTGAAGTGCATAGGTATATTTGGAAACTGGATATCTGTATACTTTGAAACTGAAATGTAGGTATATTTGGAAACTGACTGTCCATATTATACTTGGAAACTGAAATACAGGTGTATTTGGAAACTGAATTTCTGTGAACTCGGAAACTGAAATGTAGGTATATTTGGAAACTGAATGTCTGTACACTTGGAAACTGAAATGTAGGTATATTTGGAAACTGAATGTTGCAATACTTGGAAACTGAAATGTTGCAGGTATATTTGGAATGTAAATGTCACTATACTTGAAAACTGAAATATTGCTTTATTTGAAAACTGAAATGTTACTTTATTTGAAAAACTGAAAAAGGACAATATGTTTAGAAAATGAAATGTCGTTAAGCCCTATATTAGGAAACCTGAACGTCCCTGCCTTTGAAAATGAAATGCTGATATGTTTCGAAACTGAAATGACGCTGAATTTCGAAAATGAAATGTAGATATATTCTGTGAATGACATACGTGTATATTACTTTGAGAATTAAATAAACTGAGAGATGTGTCAAATTGCTTAGGCATGTGTTTGTTTTATAATTGCACCTAGGGAAAAAGTCTTCTGAAAGTGTAAAAACTTTCTTTTACTTGAGAAAGGCATTTAAACACCCTTCCTCTATGTGCCCGACTTAATTCAACGGTTTTTTTGGCAACATTTCACCGTACTAAGCCACAAGATTCAAATTGGCTTCATCTGGTTTGTAGCTGACCGCTTAAAAAGTGGCACTATCACCGACTGAAAAGCGAACGAAAGTACCACGGCGCCATCTAGCGGCAATGATATCGTTAACGTTTACAGCTCACTCCCAGATGCATGGAGGGGGAATGTGAGGCTTAATGGCGCGTCGACAGATAGGTCATTAGCACCACCAGGGACGAAATTTTCACTCAATAATTAAGGAGGCATGTGGCTTGTTTGTTTCGTTAAAAGAAATGGTATTGTGCAATCCTTCGCTTAATGGAAGCAAGTGCAAGCAAGTGCTGGACAGCGCTAGACGTTGCCAGATTCTGCAGAATTTCAATCGGCGATAGTGCCACTTTAAACAGTACGGCCATTCTTCTTACTCACTTAATGCAAGCAAGTGCTAGATAGTGCTAGACAGCGCTAGACGTTGCCAGATTCTGCAGAAATTCAATCGGCGATAGTGCCACTTTAAACAGTACGGCCATTCTTCTCACTCACTTATATGCGAGCATTCCCTCATAAAACTCACAAGTTGACAATTTGTGACTCGGTTTCCAGAGTAACCAGGACACTTTCGTGTTGAAGTGCTTACACATGGGCACCATTCTTAAAGTGGAACTAAACTTTAAGTAGATCACGAATAAGAGTTACTAAACGGTTAATTAACGGTTACATCGCCACTCTAAAACTCTTCACAGTTGTATGTGGCTATGCTGACAAGTCACCGTGGGTTAATTTTGATAACACACACTTTTGACTACAACTGAAACTTCGTAACAGCTACGCAGCAAAATTCGTACCATTTCACATCTATGCAATACCAAATTAAGCAGCACGTTCAGAAATGTTGGTATCTCTGTGGCTATACCAAGAGGCGGTCTAACCTTGAACACACCCCTCTAACCAGCAGACTATATATTATACGACGACCACACTATTTTCCAGTGGATACGAAAGCTATCGACATTACCGAACACGCCAAAAATTGCAATGCCATAATGGTAATTAAACGCTTAAAGGCGCCTTTGCACCTTTTCAACGCCTAGATGCGCTCCGTAGAATCTTCGAGCAATATAAAGAAAATGGCGGTAAATTAAAAAAAAAGAACAACACTATTCGCAGCACTGCTGCGATTTTCATAACTAAAACAAGATCACGTGAGCCACATCAGCCTATTGGATGGCGGAGAATTGGAACGTGGATGCTGTGTTTAGAATATGGGCAACGCTATTGAAATGGTGAACAAGCGCTTTTAAACATGAACCCTATTTACTTTTTAATTAACCATGTAGAGGGGATATAGCTTTACCTGAAACGCGAAATTCAACCACCAGGACAGAAACCATGGTTTTTCATGATAACTTTTCGTCCACATTAAGCTCAGCCGACGAGAAGCAACATCCAGGTCATATGGTGTGTGCAGTACGGAGAACTGGGATAAAAACACTGTAGCCACAGCCAGTGGCGTAGCTACGGTAGGTGGGGCCGGTGGCAAATTAGCCCTCGCCCCCCTCCCTCCTTAATATACAGGGTGGCCCATTAAAAACACAAGAGCTGACAAATTTCAAATCTCTAAGACCTTACTTTTTTCTAATTTTTTTTTTTTTTTGTTATAGGGAAAATAGGGACCACTTTTTCGTACTCCAATCAAGTTATCTCTATTTTCACTTAAAAAAAAAACTTGTAAAAAAGTTTGGAGAAATTTTTAAATCGTGCGTTTTTCATGGGCCACCATATTTTTTAAAGGTAGAGGAATGGAAGAACGGGGAGGCTCAAAATTCATTTTTTAAATATAGTATGTATCAAAATAAATAACTAGTGTTATTTAAAGAGCCCTTGCAGAGCCAAAAGAGCCTTTTTAAAATCTAAATGTTTTTTTTCTTTCGGGGGCCCCCTAGGATGGGGGCCGATGGCATTCTGCCACCCTTGCCACCCTGTAGCTACGCCGCTGTAGCCAGCAGCACAGTAAAACAAAACCTTATATTTCGGCATCAAATGTGGCAAGCAAGTGACACCTTCATCAAAGTACAATAAAAAGTAATAAGTTAAAACACCTTATATTCGTGGCTGAGTTGCGAGAGAGCTCAGCCTGGTTGCTGGAGGTTTGCGGATCTGTCGAGCCCCTGGAAAGGGGGTCTTGGCAAAGTCCCCACCAGGACTGCCGGCCAGGGTAGCGTGAGAGGCTACCATGCTCCTTCAGTGGCTATGGGAACTACTCTGGCCAATTCTGGACAGTCTTTCGGCCCCTACGATGATCGGAGGTTTCCCGGATTGGATCCCCGGGTTGGCACCTCCCTTTACCAGATATGCCTTCTTCTCTAAAAGTCTGGTAATGTTCAAAATTGAGCCGGTTCAGCCATACAAGCATTAAGTTGCTTCGGTTGATTTAAGGCTCAAAGAAATAAAAATAAAAAATTTGTTCATTACAGGATGTGACGGAAGTGACATTCAGGTGAACTGCACTGGCACTAAAATAACAAAGCTATTGCTAGATGAACAAGTGTAATTTATAATGACCAACTGTAAGGGCTCGTTTACGCAACCACAAATTTCTCGTTTACTAGCTTTCACTTGGTTAACACTAACGGTGGGGATTTCCAGTTGAGGTCTAAACACGACCGGGCGTAATGTAAGCCTCGGCCTAGCTAGACCTCGACCTCAGGACTAAGCTTCGGACTAAATTTACTGGTGATTTCAATGCTAGTCTAAGTTGGGGACTTACTAGTACAGTACTAGCTAGACCCCGACCTTTGGCCTAAAGTAGTACTGGGTAATCTTGGCGATTTCCATGTTGAGGTCCAGCTAGTACAGTACTCTGATTGGTTAATACCCTTCCTGTGACGTCATATCACATGTAAACACCATCAACGGGTTTGGCTTCTCCAAGATACGTCGAAATTCGTATCAAATTGTTTTCAAACAAATTTCGGTGATTTTTCTTATTCGGTTTTCAGGATGGCAGGTTTCGTAAAAACTTAATTGTGACTGAATCATTTTTTTAAAATATTTTCTTTCCAAATTTATCAGATTTCAGTTTAAAATTACATAAACTGGCCCGTGCTAGACATTGACGAATGGGGTTGGGTTAAGGATACATTTTGGACGTCTAGGCTATGTAATGAATGCCAATGAACAGCTATGTGCAAGCATGGCAGTAGGGGAGACATTTTTTTCAAATGGACTGCCAAGAGCTGAAAAATAGTGAAATCTCTTGCTCAGTTTTATCCCAAATGAACTAGAGGGTATTACTGCAAAAAACTTGCACATTTTAAAGCAAGAAAGATGAAAAAAACGGCGGAACCTTTCACTCAGCTTTGTCCAAAACAATTTGAGGTATTATTGAAGAAATGATTTTAAATGTAATATGAAACCGAAATGCTCCATTTTCATTTTTTTCTCCCTTGATTCAGGGATGTTAGGTAATTTTTGCCCTAATTTAGTGCCGTTGGGTCGCTTTTGTCCTTTAATTTGAGATCTTATGGACTCTTATTGTCAAATTGTATACCTTCGAATTTTTTTGGAATTCTTAATAAGTTTGTAGTATAAAAAATGGAATTGTTTCTACATTAATACAAAAGGATCTTCAAATCTTAGTAGAGATAGGTTAACAGAAAAATGACTGCAGCGAATCAAACAGCTAACTCAATTTTCCAATTCAATTTTTAATTTTGCTAGCTATACCCGATTTTCATGAAGTACGGATTTAATGCAAGTTCTGTTTTAACTGAAACAGTGGCAGAATGGGCTAGCAGACGAACTAGTAAATAAAATTTGTGAGATTTCACGACTTCAAACGGCGAAACTTGGCAGAAATTGTTAGTAAGTTTTGATTTTATGTAGTTTTGTTAACGTTTCTCCCTTACTTAAGAAAATTTTTTAAATCCTGGCTGTGATGTTGTGTTTTAAGATTATTAATATATTAATAACTTTTCTCTCCCCCCCCCCCCCCCCCCACACCCGAAATACCAGTTAGGAGTTACTCCTTACTGCTGAATCGCCTCTTCTGGGCTCTTCTTAACAGAGAACAGCTACATGAAGTAAAATAGCCAACTCAATTTTTAATTTTGTCAACTGTGTATGATTTTTGCAAAGTTAATTCTTATCCAGTCTTTAAACTTGGCTGAGACACAGTTTAAAGCATATTTTATTTTTAGTTTCCACATTATCTATGATATTTTAAGCCATGGTAGTGATGGGCTAACAGGCAAACAAAACGGTTCTTTTCCCCCTAGGCACAATCTAGCTCTGAGTTCGCATACTAGTCTGGTAGCAGTTAGACGCCAAAATGATTATTTTGCCTGTTCTATAAGCAAAGATATGGCCGATATATGATTTTTCAGCCATCTTGGCCGCCATCTTGATATTTAAATTTGCCCATGGGTGACAAAAGTGGTACCCTGCATGATTTCATTAAGTTTGTCTTGAAGAAACGTAAAACACCATAAAACATTGGGCGGACCTTACTTCCAGGTTTAAGTTAAAAATTACATTTGGCAACCAGACTATAGCCTACTTCTTACCAGTCGCGTGGATGGAGGAGAGCTACAGGGAAGCGATTAGAAATACGATTAAAACGGCCAAGGGCAGCGTTTCAGTTACTCGCACGCTAAACGTTACGAAAGCTAATAAAAAAAAGCATCTGAAACGTTACTTTAAACTGACCGAAGGATGATAATGATTAACCAGTATTCATGGAAACTGAAGTGATATTTAATCCGAGCTTGGCAACTCAACAACTCGAATTTGCAAACTGTATTGTACGTCTTCTTGGACGGGTTGGGGGGGACGGGGGGGGACGGGGGGGGAGGCCCCCCCCCTCCCCATCCTCGGGTATGCAATGGCCCCCGGTAAAAGTTAGTTATGTTAATCTGTTAAAACATGTTAATGTACGTGGTCACTTCGAAAACCTAAACCAATTCACATTTACGAACTGAAAATTTTGTGTCCCTATTGGAGAAAGGGAAAATTATCATCTCCTACTGACCTGACGATAACTTTTAACCAGAGTGACACTTGAGTTGATCTGGTGGGGAAATGTACCCCTGAAATCACACTTCATACCAACACTCACGCGTGCAATAAAGCATCGCGTTCGAAAGACGTGCTTAAACCTCAACTTAGACCATGGTGTGCCTGGGTCTAAATTTTATCCTTAGTCCCAGGCCTAACATGCTCATTAACCCGAGGATTATCGCTAAACCTCATTGGAAATCACCAATTTTTTCAGCTTGGGACTAACTACTCCGTATGAAGTTAGGCTGCAGCTTAAGGGCTCTACATTCCTTAGCCCTCAACTTAGTTCGCATTGGAAATCGCCGGATATTCGTGATACCAAACTTACGCCCAAGATTAACTGTAGACCTCAACTGGAAATCTCCACCGTAAATCTGCTGGCTGCTTCTCGCCTTTACCGAAAAATGTGGCTTTCAAGTTGTCTATACGTCCATGGCAACAACGCGGACGCAAATCTCATCCTCGTGCCTCGCGACACAACGTACGAAGCGTGCAACATGACAGCGTCGATTTATGACAACTAGAAAACAATTTTTACAGCTGTACAAGACGACGGACAGATTTCTGAATGTCGGTATTCGATGCTTTGTCTTCGATTCGACAACCCCGAAATGGACGCCATGTTGGATTTTGAATTCTCGCTGCGAGTAGCTATTTATTCTGCCGTCGTTTGATCACTGCTAGAAGCTGTTTTTTCAGCGAGAATAGCAAATTTTGGAAATAGGGTGAAATGGCAACAGTGTTGTACCAATGTTTAAAATGACTGTTGCACTTTGTTTTTTATCCGTGTAGTTATTTATAACACTTTTAATTTGCCTATTACCGCATTCATTTAACAGAAACGGGAAATTAATCGCAAATAAATAACGGTTGCCTATAGCAAATAGCGTTCGGCGAGCGAGAAGGTCTCGTTGCGTAAACGCGCCCTACGGTGTTTTAAGTTTTTACTGTTTATTACAGGCTAATGAAGCTATCACTTGCTTGACACATTCGATACCGAAATATAAGGTTTTATTTTTACTCGCTTGTGCTCAGTGCTGAATACAGTGTTTTTATCCCATATCTAGGCCATACGTCACTTGTTAACATCCGTACAGTTCGCAGCGCGGCACATGTGTCGCAGCAACATGTATCGTTGATAACGATTAGGTCTGTGAACCGATCACTAAATTTCTTGCCGAAACGATACCGAACCGATCGAGCGTTAAATCGGTTAGTACAGCAGCAACAATACGGCGAAATACTATCCGTTGCCTAGCACCTAAGCCGCGAGCAGACATTTTGCTGGAAGCAGAAACAATGGCCTCTTTAGTCAAGTCAATGCTATTAATGCGGATTTCTTAGGTCTAAAAATGCGCGATTTTTTTTGTATTTGTTGGCTGCTAGTGCAAGTGGAATCTTTTCTTTTCCGATTTACAACCTTAAAGGTACATTCCTCCCAGCGCCATTTTTCTCGATCCTCCACATCAAGTACGGCACCGAAGGTCTATCTATTTACTTACCGTTAGTCAGTCCCTTGCTAAAACTCCGTTTTAAAATGTGGCGTCTAAGGAGATGTTCTGTTGAATATTGGGAACTCATTCAATAGCATCCTGCTAATATTTACCGTGAAATAACCATAACGTTTCGTCTGTGTGTGTGTGTGTGCATGTACTAATTTTTAATCGTTTGCTAATAATTATTAGTAATTATTTACGCCAGTAGATCGCCGAAGAAAAGTTATAAGATACTAGCCTAAACAAATTATAAAGTGTCATGTTAAAATACGAAAGTCTTTCCGGTTTGCGAAGACACAATATTTGCGTTCATCCTGTTTCGTCTAATACGCCCAAGGCCAGCTGAGATAGTAGCTGCGTTCCTCGCTGCGAGGAACACAGTTATTATCTCAGTTGGCCTTGTATTACTACGCCGAGTCTCGCGAAAGTGTGCGATGGTAACATGCGCGGTTGGCGATCTGCACGTGGTTGTACACTAATTCACCACACAAAAATTTCGGGAAAATATGCAAAAACTCCCCCCAACGGTTCACACGACGTAAGTGTCCCAGATTTAAAACAAACTATGCAGAATATGAGGGCAATCTATTCCAATTATTATTTTTTTTTTAATTGGTGCCTATTTGTCGGGTGTCTATATGTGCGGGTGCCTATTTGTCCGGGTGCCTAAATGTCCGAGTGCCTATTTATCCAGTGCCTAAATTCGGTTGCCTATGTGTCCGGTGCCTATGTGTCCGACATCCATTACCGAGGAAGAGGTGGCGTTATCACCGGTAATACCCCTCTTCCTCGATAACACCATCTCTTCCTCTACCTTCTACCATACTCAGTGTAAGTCAGCATGTTGGTCGTTTTGCGGAAAGAAAACGAAAATTCTGTCTGTAAACGTTCATCTAAATGATATCCTGAAATTACCGTAGACTTTTACGATTTTTATCCACTCGGCTTACGTGCATATACCACAAGACATGACACAAGTACACACACACAAGTAAAGACGAGCTGGATGACAAAAGTAACGTTGTTTTGTCAATAAGGAGGGAGTCATTAAAGCACCTAAACGTGATCGTTGAGATTGGTGTCGTAAGATTCGCCGACGTAGCAGTTCATAACAGTTGGCGTTGGGCGTAAGAATTTCCGGCTTGACAATTCGGCAGCCACGTCCAGCCCGGAACGAAACATGTTCTTCGCTCACGGCTTATAGTCGCTAAGCAACGGAGAGCATTAACCTTACTGGCGCCACCAACTTGATGGTGTTTGTCTCCGTTTCCACCTTCCTCGAAACATAAAATGTTCAGTTGGGCGATTATTTGGTCCTCCTGTCCGCGGTTTTTCAATGTTTGCAGGAGGTACAGATACTACAAGATCTAGATTTAGGGTTTGCTAAACATCTCTGTAATGTGTGTCGCGGCATCCCGGACCACTGCACTGTGACTGAGGTTGGTGCAAATGACCGAGCTGTCGAGTATCGAGTACCGAGTATCGAGAACCTTTTAACCTTAAACGTTACTAAAAGTAACTACATTCATTTTTCACTGAAAGAGAAAGATGAACCAACTGTTAATAATTTAAAAATGCATAATTGTTCAATGCAGCTAAGCCTGCCGTGTGATTGTTCTCCAATCCAAAAAGTGAATGATGTAAGATACCTTGGCGTAACCTTGGACAACACATTAAAATGGAGGAGTCAGATTAGTACAGTTATTAGTATAGGCTCAGGGCTCTGTTATGTAAATTATACTATCTCAGAAAGCATG
>JAHWFP010015702.1:0-14331 GCA_023313725.1 Lithobius niger | reverse complement strand
ATCAAGAAGGTAGACTAGTGGTTGGCAGATGGGTTGGAAACTATGTCTGGGGAATGCCACCCTCCGCAACACGTGAGCTGCTGGACTTCCTCAGAGGTGTTAGCCTGAATGAGAATCATGTTCTTGTCTCCTTCGATGTTGCTGAACGTTTTCCTAGTCTGCCCCACTGTCTTTTCCTGGATATGTAGGACAGATCAGCGACTCAAGATTGACAGTGGAACTCATCATATTGACTAGGAACTGATGAAGAACTCTGTATGTAGTATGTCACATTCAAGAAAAACACCTCACAGGTGAAGGGATCCTCTATGGGGCATTCTTGCTTGCCCGTGTTGGCCAAGATTGTCATGCAGTTTGTGGATGAACACATCATAAATTTTTTTCCCCCCCCCCCCCCCCCCGGGAAGAGCTATGTGGATGATGTAGTGGCTGCACCCCTCATACACTCTGTGCTTGCTATACTGCAGGCGTGTAACACCTGGTACCCCTGCCTCAAGTATACGCAAGAAACTGAGCAAGATGGAAGCATCCCGTTTATGTATGTCAAGCTTACCAGATCAACTCCTATGGTATCCTTCGAACCATACCAGAAGCCCTTACTCTTGGGATGTCCCATCCCGTTCCAATTTTTCATCCACGGCATCAACTCAAAGCAATTCTTTTAAATGAGTTGTACAGGATTGTTGAGCACTCCTCTTCCTGTGACACGGCACGCTTCACCTCGATACTGCCAAGACCCAGTTACTTCTAAACTACCCAATGCAACGACGGTTTCCACAGCTTCCTCATACTCTTTAAGCTAGGGCCTTAGTGGGCCTCTTTACCTTGATGCTATGGCTCCATATTATCTATTCTGTACACTTTGTATCTTTATTGATGTATTCCAGTAATGCTATGTACTTTGATGTATGGTCCAGTCCCTGGGGATCAGTGGTCTAGATGGCTCTGGCCTTGCCTGCCCCTAGGGGTAGCTGCTAGCAGAGATGGATCATGGGATACCAGGATATAGTACAGGAAGTACCTTGCACCACCAGTGGCAGTTACTGGCTGCAGCTCTAGGTACTTAAGGCCTTGCAGCCCCTTGCAGCCTCACTCTGGGAGCCACTCCCTAACCAGCTAAGAACTCTTCCTGAAGTGTGCCACTCTGCTAGTAGCCCTGATCAGAGCATCTTTGAACCATTGGACAACATCTCCTGAGGACAGACCGCGTGGCCTTGGAATAAACCCTGAATTTACCATCCTTCTGGCGTTCTTCCTTGTACCGGGCATAGCGGGGTTGCACAAGTGGTGCATCGGCCGTCCATTTTTCACCTAGGAAAGGACCCATTTTCACCAAGAAGCCTTTTTGGAATGCCGGCAGCCATCTTGGGTGTTCCATTTTCACCTGGGACCCCAGCCATCAGTGAGTAACCAAGAGACAACCTGAGTAGTTGTGAGTATTGTGAACTGTGTTGAGATAGCAATAACTTTTTATATTGCAGTGGAGATTAGTTTGGATCAGTCAGTGCTTTTTTTATTTTATTGGAAGATATTGTGTGGGCCTATGTAGGCTAGTGCCTTTTGACTCTTACCTTTGCTGAGACTACTTTAGATTTGTGTAGGCTACTGAATTTTAGCCTTGAAGTGACTTTTCATAGCCTATAGGCCTAAAGCTTTCAAGATTGTTGAGATTTTATGCCAAGGTCTACTAGATCTAAGCCAGCTTTAGACCCTGACTCTTGGAGTTTAAGTTGGGACCCTAATAAAATAGGGAAAAGGTCTAGAAGGGAACAAGCAGCTAAAATGACTACCCCTATTATTCCACAAGTTGTGCAATAACCATTAGGGGTTACTCCATCAAGATTAGCAGCTCAGTTTCCTCCAGCTAGCACTAATGTTCAAGTGACACCTAATTTGAGTCTAGGTTCTACATCAGCAAGCCTAAATGTTAGTGTGTCAAGCCCTACATTGACTTTACCAAATGTTGGACAATTATTTTCACCAGTTGCAGTAATGCTAGTGTTACAGGAGGTGTTCCATTTGTACCAGGCGTGCCTTCAAATGTGAATTTGCCTTTTCCACCTCCTTTTCCGCCTGCTTGTGTAGCTTCAGTAACAACTACTGCTAATTTGCAGCAGCAGCAACTAATTCCGATAACCCTAACATGGACTGACCCCTCTGGACAGGTTCAAACCTGTTCTATTTTACCAAATGACCCTGTATTCCAAATGCTTGGCAAGCCTTCAGTAACTGTATCTTCAATACCAAATTCTTCTGTACCCTTGCCTGGACCAAGCTAAGTGACAACTCAAATGCCTACTCATGTGCCAAATTATTTTAGCCAACCTCTTACAGCTAGTAATTCTACTGACACTGCCAAACTGGATTCAGTAGTTAATTTTTTATGGGGAGGCACAAATCCTGTTAGTTGGCCAGCTTCAGGTGCTGTGCTTAAGCCACCATTAACGTCAACAACTAATGTTTTCAGTTCACCTGTTATGACACCTAGCAGTAATCTAGTTGGTAGTAGTTCAAATGTTGTTAGCTGTTCATCACAGAATAATTACCAAAGAGCTGTTGAAATGTCAATACCTTTGCCTAAAATAGAAGCTTTGAAAATTGGAGAATTTAATGGGTTGAATGACAAAATTTTCCCCTCAGCTTTTATTATGAAATTGGAAAGAATTTTAAAGGTTAGGAAGGTTGACAAGAAATTATTTATCCACCAAACTGTTCCATCATGGTTAACAGGGGATGCTGTTGACTGGTTTTTGGCAAATGAACCTTTTTCTAGTTAGGAGAATTTTAAAACCTTGTTTTTGGCAAAGTTTGAAGTACAGTCACATGGGTATAACCTAATTGCTAAGGTTAGAACTATGAGAATGCAAGAAAATGAAAGTTTCATTAAGCATTTTAATAAATGCACAGATATTTTACAAAACACAGGTGCTAGAATCAGTGATTTTGATCAAATTGAGGCTATTTTGGGAACACTGAGTTCAACTTTTCACATGCCTATGATGTCAAGAAAATTCACTTCTTTGATAGATTTTAAAATGCAAGGTCTTTTCTTGGAAAATATGATTCAAAGGAGACAGGCTAATCCAATCCAAGCGGGAGTTTCAAATATTGGTAACACTAGAAATGGTAGAAATCATGGTAGAGGTTATGGGAATAACAGCACTAGTTTCTTGCCTAAATACGATGCAAAGTACACTTGTAACGTTTGTAATACAGTCGGGTGGACTTTTAAATTCTGCCCTAATAGGTCAAATCACCAACGAAATCAGGTTGCAGTTAGGAAAAACGGCAGCAATAACAATAATTCAAATAGTAGCAATGGTCACGGAAATGGACGAACTTTTTTTAACGGCCGTGGTCGTGGTAGTAATAATAGTAGTGGTAGTCGTGCAGAGGGAGTTTGGTGCTCGAAGTGTAAAAATTCGTCGCACGAAACACAAAATTGTCATGTAAATCCCGCTATTGGTCGTCCTCCAAATAGAAGCACTGTTGCACAACTTCATAAAAATGAGTTGGATTCTGATGCACAGGAATTCGTACCAAAAAACCCGAAAGCCATCCAGTTTTACTCGGTGAAGCTGGAAATGGCGTGTCTTCTTTTCAAAACCGACCAATTCCGGAACATCGGATGAATAATGACTCCCGTCCGATTTTTTTTTTTTTTAATGGACTAAGAATTACCTGCTGAATAATGTTTTCCTCTTTCATTTTTGGGGCAAATGCACCGTTTGGCCGTGGTTTAGGTCCAAAGTTAGCACTACGGGAGGTAGGCTGTGACGCCATAGGCAGGCACGCTCGAGGCAAACGTCGCCGTGCAGGAAAGCATCAACTGGGCCAAAGTCAGTCAAGTGAAACGCCAAACCCCAAAAAGTTCATTACAATTGAAACGCCAAACAGAAGCCGGTACCTGCCTAACCTAAACGACAATAACAACAAAACCAAACTAAACTGACAATAACAACCCACTTATCTGAACTGTTTACGGGAAAAAGATATCAGCTCGGAACATGGCGGAAAACGGGCTCTTGTACCTCCGTCAGTGCTAATGTGCGGCTTTCATTAATTTCTGACGGCCAAACTAAGCCTTTGCCCCAAAAATGTTATGGGAAAATGTTGTTCAGCTGATCATTTTACACCATTCTAGCCCAACGAGAAGCTAATCGGAGAGGAGTCACTATTCTTCCGGTAAGCCGAAACGTTAAAGGACAAATACCATTATGAAGACACCATTATGAAGACACATCTCAAAATAGCTTCATTCAACTGTAAATCGCTGCTGAGAGCCTATGAAGGGGTTGCAGAAGTGTGTGATGCTAGTGATATTGTGTTGTTACAGGAACATTGGCTGACACCAGAAAACCTTGATGCATTGAGCTTTGTGCATGACGATTTTTGTGGGTATGGGGTTTCTGCTGTTGACACGGGCTCGGCAGTTATTAGAGGCCGCCCGTATGGTGGTGTGGCTGCCCTGTGGCGTAGGAGCATCGATGAATTTGTGTCTACCATTAACTTTGGTGACAGCAGGATGGTAGGCCTACGTGTGAATACGGAGGCTGGTGTTTTGTTAACTGTATGTATATATCTACCTTCAAATACGCATGCCAATGAGGAGATTTTCTTGGACTACCTCGGTCGACTAAATGATATCATTGCGAGCGAAATCTTTGACCACATCTAGTTTGTTGGTGACTGGAACGCTCATACTACTTCGAACAGATTCAAAGAGCTCCATGATTTTGCTACGGAGACTGGCCTCCACATTAGTGACACTTATCTGCTTGAATCTGAAAGCTACACCTACACCAGTGACATGGATATGTCTGTCACCTCATGGCCTGACCACTGTCTAAGCAGCGCAAATGCTCATAATAGTATCGCTGACATTACCATTGTCTATGGAAATCCATGGTCCGACCACTTCCAATGTACCTTTCTGTTGATACCAAGATTGCCTTACCTGTCTCTTACCCTGACAAGAACTCTGTCTCACACAGGAAAGTTAATTGGAGTAATGTTAGTGAAGATGATAGAAACACCTACAGAAGAAACACTGCCACAGCCGTTGATGATATTTTAGCACCTGAGGCCCCAACCTGCACTGATCTTAACTGTGTTAATGAGGATCACCGTTGCCAAATCGACAGACTGTATGTGGAAGCTATCCATGCCCTCCACACTGCTGCTTCTTTCCTTTGTCCACAGCCGGAGAAGAGAGACCATAGTTGCAGTCGGATCCCCCGTGCTGAAGACTCAACTAGCTTACACAGGTATCCTGTAACCCACGACATGGGAATTTCCGTCGTAGAAGAAACAAGGTTGTCGGATGGAACTTGCATGTAAAAGCCTCACACGACCTCGCCAGACAGGCCTTTCTCAAATGGAGAACGAATGGTAGCCCTAGGCAAGGCTATCTGTGGATGGAAATGTGCCAAACTCGTAAAACTTTCAGACGTAATCTTAGGCAATGCAAACGAAATGAGGTACGGATGCGAGCAGATGTCCTTGCCAACAAGCTTTCTGCAGATGGCCCCATTGGTTTTTGGCAGGAGGTTAGGAAAAGGTCCATAAATCGTGCACGAAGATCTGATATTATTGAGGGTGTGAAAGGTGATGAGGGTATCGCTAGACTTTGGGCAGACACATATGATAATATCTTCAATGATGTGCGGCCAGTGTCAGAACATATCGCTGAAGTTGATGATTATCTGGCCACTGGAGATGGTATAACCCCAACCTTTACCCCAACATTGATGCAAGATGCATGTGAACATTTGTTAAATGGAAAGGCACCAGGTAGTGATGGGATCCAGAATGAACACGTGAAATTTGCTTCCCCCAAGCTGAAGGATCTGCTTGCTCATATGTTTAATGCAATGGCTTACGACTGCTGGGTACCACAGGCCATGTCTGATATTGTTATTTCACCTATTGTGAAGCTGAAAACTGGAGATCTTTCTTCCGCCAATAATTATCGTCCCATTGCCCTTGCCACCGTCTCCAAAATTTTTGAACGAGTAATTGCATCCTCTTTAAGTGGTTTTTTGCGTACGGATGATAGCCAGTTTGCATTCAAACCAAAGCACGGTACGGATCAACCTATCTTTATTCTTAAAGAGGCTGTGAGGCTTGCTAGACTCGGAAAAAACCCATTGTATGCTGCGTTCCTTGACCTGTCCAAGGCCTACGATCGAGTTAACCACTGTACACTGTGCCATATTCTGATCAAACGTGGGTTAGCCAGGTGGTGTGTGGGTACTCTGTGGCAGTGGCTACGATCACAGCAAATGCTTGTGAGATGGGGCTCGTCCTTGTCACGGCGGTTTGGAGTTTCGAATGGTGTTCGTCAGGGAGGAGTATTGTCTCCATTACTGTTTAACATCTATATTGATGAACTACTCACAAAACTCCAGGACGTCGATGCTGGAATTATTTTTGGAGGACTTAAGATCAACCACCTGTGTTACGCAGATGACCAGGCTCTTCTCTGCCCCTCTGCTAAAGGCTTGCAACTTTTGCTAGACTGCTGTGTCAACGTAGGAACGTCCCTTGATCTTAAATTTAATCCTACTAAATCTGTCAGCCTTTTCTTCCCTGCACGTAGTGGCATTCTTAGAAATCTGGAGCCCCCTACTGTTGCTTTATTATATGTTCAGCAGGTGAAATACCTAGGCACGGTAATCTCGCCAGACCTAAGAGATGACAGTGATATTCTAAATCAGCGTAGAAATACCTGTATTAGGGCAAACACGATCCGTAGGTGGTTTTGTGGTTGCAGCCAGGAAGTTGTGGCCACTGCATATACTGCTTATATGTCACAAATCTATGGCATGCAACTGTGGACAAATGGTTCTACCCAGTGCCTGAACAGCCTCAGAGTGTGCTACAACAAACGCTTACGATTCTTGTTTGGCTTGCCCAGCTGGAGCAGTGCCAGTATGTTGTTTGCTACGATGGGTGTCCCTAGTTTTGGGGAAGTCCGCAGACAGAGGGCTTATGCATTCCTGAGCAGGCTGTACTCCTCGGCAAATTCTATCGTGAGGGCAGTTGTGGACTCAAGTCTCCCTACTGTCAGGGAAACCCTGTCCTCTATGTGGGGATTACTTCAGTGGAGGCCATGAAAGTGGTTCAATTGTTTTTATTGTCTGTCGTTGTTGTACTTAGTGTTTTATTGTATATTTTTGTTTTACTTTGTAATGTCAATTATATGGACCCTTGCTGGTCTGAAATAAAGTTAAAGTAATATACATTTGCATTAAAATTAGCGTTGGAGGGAGAAACGAAGGAAATAAAGTATGATTCGCCTTCAGTTCATAGATTTGTGTTAAAATACCAGCCAAAGTCAATTGTGAGTGACGGAATAATTTATGTGGATGTAAATAAAGATGATGTTGATGCGCCGAATTTGAAAATTCTGGTGCCCCGTTCGCTGCAAAAGAAAATCATTCAGCTAGTACACGATACGTTTACAGGTCCTCTTATGGGTATACCCCTCAGCCGCATTATTTTGTCATTTTCAGCCGGCTTAACAGAAATTTCGGCTAAAATACGGCTAGCCACAAATTTTACGGCCACCACCGGCCAACTATAAATTCGGCTGGCTGACGGCTAATTTTCGGCTAAATCAATCGAAATGAAGCAAAGATATCGACGACGAAACTAACTACATAAGAAAATAACGAAATGGAAGGGGGAAGGGGACAGAGGCATAATGGATTTATAGATGAATCACAAATGAAAAAAAGAAAAATTTGCAAAGAACCCTCAAATTAAAAATCAGAGCAGCACCACCACTTATTTTTTTTTTTTTAAGTAAGGGCTCGTTTATGCACTACGACCTTCTCGCTCGCCGAAAGCTATTTGCTAGGCAACCGTTATTTATTTACGATTAATTTCCCGTTTCTATTAAATGATTGCGGTAATAGACAACAAATTAAATGTATTATAAATAACAACACGGACAAAGAACAAAGTGCAACAGTCATTTTAAACATTGCTACAACATTGTTGCTATTTCACGCTATTTCCAAAATTTGCTATTCTCGCTGAAAAAACAGCTTCTATATAGCAGTGATCAAACGCCGGTAGAATAAATAGCTACTCGCAGCGAGAATTCAAAATCCAACATGGCGTCCATTTCGGAGTTATCGATTCGAAGACAAACATTCGAATGCCGCTACTGCAGTAAAAATTGTTTTCTTGTTGTCATAAATCGACGCTGTCATGTTGCAAGCAACGTACGTCGTGTCGCGAGGCACGAGGAGAAAATTTGCGTCCGCGTTGTTGCTATGGTTACTACGTATAGACAACTTGAAAGCCGAATTCTCCGACAAAGGCGAGAAGCAGCCATCAGATTTAGTATTGACCAAGTAAAAGCTAGAAAGCGAGAAAATTGTCCTTGCGTAAGCGCGCCGTAATGCTTCCACAGCGATGTGTACTGACTATTATTACGTGAACCCTAAAAACGAAACCGAAAGTAACCTTGCATGCTAATGACTACATAAATACAGGCACGCTTAAGTTGCTGCCAAGTGAATATATTTTTAAAAAATAAGGCAATCGAGAGCAGCTTACCATTAGAAACATTTTACAAATAACTTCATGACTTTCGTTTCATGTTGATGCATTAAAACTTCAAAATTTTCGGCTTTAGCCGCATTTTTTTCGGCGGCTAGGCCAGGCGGCCGCCGCAAAATATTCGGCGGCTGTTCGGCTGACACAGAAAAATGCGGCGCGGCGGCTATCGGCGGCGGCTGAGGGGTATATAGTGTGGCTGCGTTTAGTGGGACCAGAGAGTGCTTTTGGAGTGTGGGCAGGTGTTGCTTCGCATTGGGAGAGTGGTTTTCCCCCTGTACTGTCGAGTGGTGGTTGGTAGAGGTGGTGGTGAAGTTCAGACCCAGCTGTAGGGTAGTGTGTGAGGCTCAGTACAATGGCTGATTTGTTTACTCGGGAGGAACTGGTGGAAATAGTGTATGCGCAGGGTGTAGGTGTTGGGGTGGTGGAGGAAGTTGTGACTGCTGAGGGGGCATGGAAAGTAGGTGGAATTGATGGGAGAACTGAGGAGCCCAGTGAAATGGAAAAGATCAGGGAGGAAGTGAGAGACCTCAAAAGGAGGTGTGCTGATCTGGAGGAGGAGAGAGAAAGGATGAAGCAATGGTTGGACGAGTTGGAACAGGGAGTGGTCAGGGTTGGTGAGGGAGCTCGAGGTGAAGGGAAGGAATCGGGGAGGAGCAAGGAAGACCGGAGTGCTTTCTGGTTGGAAAAGATAGCGGAGGTTAAGGAGGCAACCAGGAAAGATATGGAGGTATGGGAAGAGAGGTGGAAGAAAGCCAGGAGTGAAGAGGAAAACAGGGATGAGAAGAAATGGAAGAGGTGGCAAGACGACTTGATGAAGGCGCTCGAAGAGGAGCGTGAAACGAGGAGGGAAAGGAAAGCGGAGAGCAAGAAAAGATTAGTGCACAAGAACTCTGAGTCAGTAGTGGAAGACAGTAGTGTGGAGGAGAGGGGAAGGGGTCAGCTGGTGCCTGCTGACATTAGGGGCCTTGGTGAACGGGGAGGTGTGAAGGTTGCTCCTTTGATAAGTGGAAGCGGAGAGAGGTGTAGAAGTGCTTTACGGGATGGAGAGGTAGTGATTGATGTGGAAGATGTAGTATGTTTGGGGGGAGATGGGGATGTTGGTGATGGCGGTAAGATCTGTAGTGGTATTGATATTAGAAGTGTATGTGCTGCTGATGTAAATGAGGGGGGTGGGGAGGGAGATGTTGATGATGATGGTATGGCTGAGTTGAATGTTGACATAGGGAAAGAGTGCATTCGTAAGGATAAGTTAGGTGGGAGGAATGAGGAGATTGAGCCAGGGGAGGGTGAAGGTGTTGATGGCACTGCCGATTGTAGGAGTAGGGGGGGAACTCTGGGGGTTGAGAAGGGGATGACATGGGGAGGGAGAGGTCTGGAGGGAGAGGGTGGAATAGTGGGGGAAGGAGGGGAGGGGAGGAAGGTATGGGATGGTATTGTTGTTGGGGACAGTAATGTGCAGAGACTGGCGAGGGCTGGGGGGGATTGGGAGGATAGAGGGGTTATTAGATTCCACCCGATTTCGGGGGGAAGATGGGGGGATGTGTCAATGTTGCTTGGAGGCACATTGAAGTCCTTGGTGAAGGAGGGAGGATTTGTTGTCCTGTGTGCGGGAAGTAATGATGTAGGGAGGGGAGGCTGTGAGTGGTTGGAGAGGGGGCTTGAGTCGTGCATGAGGGAAGTGTGTAGGGTTAGGAAGGGTGCTCGGGTTCTGGTATGCCTGATTCCGGAGAGAAGGGGGATGGAGGGTAAGGAGTTGGAGGAAGTGAGGAAGTTTAATTCGCGGTTGCTGAGGAGGATGTGGGGTCCGGAGGTGGAGTGTGTTGATACGCGTGGGGTCTGGACTAGGGAGGGGTGGTCCAGCGATGGGGTGCACTATGCCCCTGGGGCTGCGAGTAGAGTATGGAGTTTGATTGTTAAGGCAGTGGGAATGACTTTTTTGGGAGGGAAGTGGAAGGAGAGAAAGGGGACTTAGAGTCTGGTGGGGAGGGGCATCTAGGGAGAGAAGGGGAGGAGGGAACAGAGTTTCTGGTTAGAGGAGAACGTGAAAGGAGGAGAAGGGGAAGGGATGAAGAGAATGGTGGAGAGATCTGGAGGGTAGGATTTATCAATATTTGTGGAGGAAGGTCATCGGGAAAATGGGAGGAACTTAGGAGAGGGGTGGAAGATGGGGAGTTTGACCTGGTCGGTGTGGCGGAGACTCATCTTAGGGAGGAAGAGGAGCCTCCTGGGTGGAGTGGGTGGGAGTGGGTGGGGCTGAATCGGGTAAGGGGGGATAAGAGGGGAGGGGGGATTGGGGTTTTTTTCGGGATAGGGGCGGGTGGAAGAAATGGGGTGGGGAAGGTAGGGAGCATTTGTGGGTTACCGGGGAAGTTGACAGGAGGAAGGTAGCAGTGGGAGTGGTGTACCTTGAGGTGGAAGGGGGTAGTGAGCAGTGGAATGGTGATATCTTGGGTAGTTTGGAGATTGAGGTTGAGAGGCTGAGGAAGGAAGGGTTTCATATTATTGTTTTGGGGGATTTCAATGCGCATCTGGCTGAGTGGGGGGGATTGGACAATAGGAATGGGAGGGCAGTTAGAAATTTTGTAGGGGAGTGCAGGTTGGAGTTGGCCAATCTAGGGAGCACTGAGAGGATGGAGTGTACGTGGAGCAGAGGGGTGCTCAAGTCGGCGGTGGACTTTGTGTTGTGGGATGAGGAGGGTGGGGGGTGGGAGAGGGATATGGGGGTGGATGTTGAGGGTAGATGGGGAGTGGACTCGGACCATTGCTTGGTCTGGGCTGAGTGGAGGTTGAAGGGGAGGAGGAGAGTTTTTCCGCTGAGGGAGGGGAGGGAGTGTAGGAAGAGATGGGCAGTCAGGGATTTGAAGTTGCTCGATTTTTTTGGTGCTGAGGTCGAGAAGGAGGTGGAAGGGTGGGAGGAGGGATACAATGTTTGGGAGACTGAGATGCTTAAGGTCGCGGAGAAACATCTTGGGAATGGGACACGGGGGGTGGGTAGGGGAAAGGGATGGTGGGATGTAGAAGTGAAGGGGGCTATTCAGAGGAGAAAGGAGGCTTGTAGGGCATGGAGGAGAGCAGTTGGGAGAGTTGATGATGGGGAAAGCGCAAGATGCTGGAAGGATTATTTGGCTTGTAAGAAGGAGGCAGGGGAAGTGGTGGCTAGGAAGATCGGAGAATTTAACTTGAAACTGGCTAGGGAAGTGGCGAGGGGAGGGAGGGAAGCGGGGAAGAAGTTCTGGAGGTTTGTGAAGGAGAAGGTCCGGGTTGAGGATGGAGGGAGAGGAGGGGATGATGGTGAAGACGTGGGGAATGTTCGAAATATGTTGACTGCAGTATTGAGGGAGCTATGTGAGATTGGGGAGGAGGAGGTGGGGGTAGAGGTGAGGGAGGGGGAGGTGGGAAATGTGCTTGAAGATATTACGGTGGGAGAATTTGAGGAAGCCCTGACCTTCGTGAGAGAGGGGAAAGCTGCGGGGGAAGATGATATGGTGGGTGAGCTTGTGAAGGGTCTGGGTGTCAAGGGTAGGAGAAGGCTGATCAGGGATATGAATGCGATCCTGCAAGGGGGAGTGGTTCCGGAGAGCTGGAAGAAGGTGAGGATTCACTTTGTATATAAGGGTAAGGGGAAGGATAGAGGTAGGATTGAGAACTATAGGCCGGTGGCCATTACGAGTGCGGTTTATAAGGTGTTTATGCGTATTCTTACGAGTAGGTTGAGGACAGACCTTGAAGGGAGAGGGGAGCTGGGAGATGTACAGAATGGGTTTAGAAAGGGGAGGAGAGTTGAGGACAATCTTTTTGTGGTGACGCAGGCACTTGAGGTTGCGAGGAAGGAAAGGAGAAGCTTGTGGGTGGCCTTTCTGGATATTGCCAAGGCTTATGATGGGGTTAGATGGGGGATGCTGTGGAGGGAGCTTCGGATTTTAGGAGTGGAGGAGGGATTTATCAGTCTTCTTGCGAGGATTTATGAGGGGGGAATGTATGTGGCCTCGTGGGGAGGGGTACAGTCTGACTGGGTTGTTAGTAAGAGGGGGTTAAGGCAGGGGTGCCCGATGTCTCCTTTGCTTTTCCTGGTTTTTTTGAGAGGGTTGGAGAAGATGTTGATAGAGTCGGGTAGGGGTTTTAGTTGGGGGAAGGCGGGGGAGGAGGGAGTCCGTACTGCAGTGCTGACGTTTGCGGATGATATTGGGGTACTGGAAGAGGGGAAGGAGGGGCTTGAGCAGCTGCTTAATGTCTGTGCAGAGTGGGGAGTAGATAGGAGGATGGAGTTCAGCAGCGATAAATCTGGCTACATGATTTTTGGTAGGGGGGAAGACCAGTGGGCAGATGAAGGGGGAGGAGAAGAGATCTTGAGGATGGGAAAGGTGCAAGTGAGGAGGGTGAAGGAGTACGAGTATCTGGGGATGATGTTGTGCGTGAAGCCGAACTACCTGGAGTTGATGGAAAAGAAGGTGAGGTGTAAAGCGGGAAGGGTCAAGGGAATGATTAAGAAAGTTGCTCTTTGGGGATATAATAGGTATGAGATTGCTCGGGTGCTCTGGAAGGGGGTGGCGGTCCCGGGTGTGATGTTTGCTGGAGGAGTGTTGGTGTATGGTAGGGAGTGTTGGAGGCAGATGGAGCGCTACCAAGGGGAGTTGGGGAGGTGGGCGTTGGGAGCTAATCGGTTTACTGCTGGAGAGGTGGTGACCGGAGAAATGGGCTGGTCTGGTTTTGAGTCGAGGGAGGTGGTGGCAAAGATTGAGTTTGATACGAGGGTTAGGGAGATGGAGGAGGGTGCCATTGTGCGCACTGTGTATGAGTATGTGACGAGATGGTGCAGTACTAAATGGGTGGAGGCGACGAGAAGGCTGGCGGGGAAGTTTGTTCGGGTGGGAGGGGGAGGATTTGGGGGTAGAAGGGGCAGGAGGAAGGGGATTAAAGATGTGGAGGTGGAGAAGTGGACGCGTGATATGGAAAAAAAGTCGACTACGTCGAGGTATCGTGAGGAGAAAAGGAGGATGGGGTGGGAGAAATGGTATCTGGGGGATTGGGGGAGTGTTCTGTTCTTTAGGGCTAGGGCGGGCTCACTGGATACCAGGGATTTGATGTGGAGGGCTGGTGGGGAAGATGAGGATACGACTTGTGGGATATGCGGGGAGGTGGACGAGACGTTGGAGCATGTGTTAATTGAGTGCCGGGGTTTGGAGGACCTCAGAGGTCGAGATGAATGGGGGGGGGAGGGAGGGGGAGGAGGCTGTAAGATGGCTCCTTGGGTGGAGGGAGGAGGGGAGAGGAGTGGGGAGGGGGAAGAGGGTGCTCTTGGGATGGTGGAATAGGAGGGGTATGGATTAGGGGGAGTGGATTGAGGTTGTTTTGGTTGGTTTTCTGTGGACGGGAGGGCATTGCGGCTTTGGCCGCACTCTGTTACAAAAGGGAAGCCCATAGCATCATCATCATCATCATCATCTTATGGGTGTTTACAAGACGATAAAACGCATATTTTATTTGTACACATGGATGAGTGCTACAAAGTTGATCTCAAATTACGTAAGGACGTGTAAAGTTTGTCAGGTCCATAAGGTGCAACAGACTCGTAAGAAGGCTAAAACGATGATAGTAACTGAAAAGGAAGCATGGGAGAGTATTGTTTTTGACCTGAAAGGCCCACTGGTACGGAGTACAAATGGTTTTACTTACATCCTAGTGGTGCTTGATAAGTGGAGTCATTGGGTTGAATTAATTCCCATAAGAAACGCTGAAGCTAAAACTATAGCAAAGGCA
>JAHWFP010015701.1:2605-27090 GCA_023313725.1 Lithobius niger | reverse complement strand
AAGAAGGGCCAACCGGGAACAAGTTGCAACCCCCGTAGAATACTCCTAATGAATATTAGTAAACGTGTCGTACAATCTTTGTAAATATCCTTCCACAGAGGAAGGCGGTGATAATGACAAAAAGAGCAAGCATAGGCACTTAAAATTTAGGTGTGAAGTCCAAAACGGGGATTAACTGGAAGTTGCTTAAGGGTGAGCTTCCAACAGACCAAATGTCATAATTAAAGACACAAATTTAATTTTCAGTTAATTTTTACTGAAAACAAAAATGTTTGAACAACTTCACTGTTTAAACAAAATACCGGCTAAGTGTGTCGGCATTGACATGTTTCCTTTCAGGTTTGTACAGTCTCTGAAGTTTAAAATTAAAATTTCAACATGTACACTATTTAGGTTTAGTTGCTCCTAGATGGAGCCATGCTTGTATTGGCCTACAACTCATTATTTAAAATAAGCTAGCACGGGAAAACACTGGGTTTAGGTTTTCGTTTCTAATTGCAAAAAAAAAACTCTTGTTTAGAAAAAAATAACTACGTTAGGTTAGGTTTAACAACCTGTTTTACCGGTAACCCCTATTCAGTACTAGAGCCATAATTAGGCCTTAATTTCCACCCTAGACTGACATAGAGTTCACATTAAAACATTGGTCCTATTTTTAAAGAGGATCAGGAAAAAAAACTGCATGTTTAGTTGTTCAGTAAGGAGACCTAATACAAGGTTTTACATACTCATAAACTGAAAAAACTACAGTTAAATTAGATTGAACTCAGGCAACGTGATTTTACCAAATTCGGGGTAAAAATTAAAACATTCAACAGAAGCACGTTTTCTGCCGATCGTGGGTTGCATACAATTGTCTAATATTAGGTTAGGTTGTGATTTGCTCCTTGAAACAAGCCAACTTGTGAAGCTGGTTTCACTAAATTCCGGTTTTCCGGACATGGACAAACTGTTGCTTACATCGCCATCCGAAGAGCTACGTTTTAATTTTACCTGAACACCATGACGACGCTGTAGCCAATCATGAATTGTTGGGGCGTGGTCAGTTTCCACTTGCTGCTGTGGTACACGACGCTGGCTATAGGAATTTTTAATGAGTTTCTTCTCATCCAAAAGTTTTGCCTGTGAGGGCTGAACGACGATAGGTTGTCGCTGGGGGGTCACTTGTGGCTTGACAATCCCTCAGGGCGTGGGGGGTCCTTCCCGTCTATAGGGGCGTGGGTTTGTTTACGTTTGCGCGAGCGTCTCTTAGATTGGCTCGTGCCATTGTCTGCAGTATCGGACATCGTTGGGGGCGTTGCCACACGATCGGGGTCGAGGGCAGGTTCACGTAAAAGGTTTAAGGCATTTATTCCGTTTACACCTAACACGATTTCGAAAATCGACCTAGCTGCTGGGGAGACACAAGCTACTGTTTTCAATACAGTACCGGCAGTTAATTTTAGACGTAAGTTAACCTGACGTAACACTACAATATCACTGTTTAAAATAGTCTGGCACCTGACTTTGTTTTAAACGTCGCTAGCCTCTGGCCAATTTAGAGCTGACAATATTTACACAACTGCCGGAATCGCAAAGAATTTTAATCTTACGTTGGCCTACGAAACCATTTACGGTACTAGACTGTAAAATTTCCCTGGCATTTTTACCTACAAGAAAACATGCATTAGCTTGCTCTGGGGGGTTTTGGTTAAGTTTGGGGCAGCGATTACGCAGGTGCAAAAACGATCCGCATTCATAGCACGATCTACCGTTAGGTTTACTAAAGTTAGATTTTACACTGTCGCTACTATCAGCGTTAGCATCTAGGCTAGTTACGCTGTCACTGTTATTATTCTTAGTCCCAACCGGGTTAGCTAAGGAATTATGGTTTTGTTTACCATCTCTAGAGTTGGAGGAAGCTTTAGAAGCTTGACTACCTGAATGAGTGCTAGCTTGCACTTTGCCACTTTTGCTAGAAAAATCTGCAGAGATTTGTTTATTGCGAGTTGTAAACTCGTCACAAAGTTTTGCTGCCTCGGCCAACGTCCCAGTTTTAATTTGATCGGGAAGCCATTTGCGGAGCGCAATTGGGCAGGCTTTCGTGAATTGTTCGAGTAGAATTAAATTCACTAGTTGGTCATAGCTTTTGTTTACTTTAGCTAGTGAGACCCAACGAAAAAACAAGGTTTCCAGATTGAACGCATAATCGTGAAATAATTGCTCCGGCAATTTTTCTAGGGAACGAAACTGGGATTGCACCGACTCTTTAGTTTGTACAAACCTGTCAAGAAGTTTAGTCTTAACGATCTCATAGTCATGCATGTCAGCATCTTGGAGCTGATCACACACTTGGATTAATACTGAACCTAAAAGAGGTTGTAAGCCTACTACCCATTCCTCTTTGGGAATTTTCTGTGTTAACATAGTTCTCTCATAAATTTTAAGGAAACTGTTAATTTCTGAGTCGGACGTCCATCTATTCACTAAACGTACAACATCGGCAATTTTGCCGGGTTTGCTTACTGGAATTCTAGGGGAGGTAGGGGTTGCTGTACCACTTGTGTGGCCAGAACTAACACTAAGATTAGCAGCATTTAGCCTAGCTAATTCTATCTGCTTGTCGAGCTTTTGTAGCTCTTGAGCGCTAGAGCGTTCTCTAGTTTGCGCTTCTTGCTGCTTTAATAGAGCGTCACGGTCACGTATTTGTGCTTCTTGATCAATTAATGCAAGCTTGTGGGCCCTGCGTTTATTCGCATCGGCAATTTTTAAAGCTTCTTTAATTCTTCGGCTTTTAAAAACAACTCATTTTCTTTAAGAGCTATTTCTTTTTTAGCTTGAATGGCTAAATCTCTCCTTTCCATGGCACTTTCTAGCGTGTCAGCAAGTTCAGTTAAAGAAACTTTGTTATCGTCTACTGCATCACGTAAAATTTTAAGTGATATTTGTTTAGAGTCACTTACTGCTAAACCTAAGTCCAAACATGCTTTCTTAAGCTCTTTGTTTTTAAGACCATCTACAATTTCGTCGAAAGTAGCCATTTCGGGAAATTTTAACCTTACGTTCAAAAATACAGCTTGTATAAATGAAATACGGAATTAAATTGCAGCCGCAAATTAATTTTAACTTTACGTTAAGACTGAGCACGAATTTAAACGCTTCTCATCCTAATCCAGTAAGCTTTAGCAATGGAATACACTTTTTAACGACCCCTAGCTTTGGTGTATAAATAATTAAAATATATAAATGTTTCTAACTACAACACTAGGCTTGGCAGGCCAAAGCATATCCTATGCACACTTACCCAGAAAACACAATCACTGTGCGGTCAGTCTATCCACGTCAGGCCAATCGTCCCACCGTTGATTGACGATACAGATTCCACGGGCGTCGTACTAGCACGTCTCCGGATCTTGTTTATTGCGGCGATGGTTGTCTCATCTGCGGGCAGTCTTCAGTGCGGGAGCACCGCGTCCTTCTTGGCCGGTTTCTCCTCACTGGTTACGGGTTGATGCAGGCAGGGGATGCGGGCATCTCGGCTGGGCAGGCGTCCACTCGGTGAAGCTGCGTCTCCAGTCGTCTGGCTCCAGGAACGGCGTTGTCACTGAGGCGGGGAAAGCATTGATTTGTAACGGCAATGCAGGCGTCTATTTCGGGGGACTATAGTAACTGAGTCCCGGACATCTTTTTCGTGCAACTTACGGCCAAGTTGCGGCTTGACAGATTGAAGAGTTGTTCATCTGTAGTAGCATGGCAGGGGGGAAATGCTTGACGGAACAGCACCTGTTCATCCCACCGCTGCCACCAGATTGTAGCGGCCGAAGCTACGATTCTCAAGGTGCTTGTAACTTCTCCGACATCAATGTGGTTTTGACCTCTGAACTTCTAGTTCGGTGGCGGTTTTTACTTTTACGGAAAACGGCACACGTATGCTACTGGACCAGCATGGGTAACAGAGAGTCATTTGTCCTAACTGTAGGCTAACTAGATAATTTTAAAGGGGGGTATTCGCTGCCACCAGGTGGGTGGTTAATTGCAGTCCTGACTTTAAGTAATAAGTGGTTTTCTTAATTAATTAAGTCTAGTAATCAATTAATCGTACTAGTAAACAACTGACGTTTCACAAACTCTTGGTTTATTAAATGACAGGCAAATATAAAAAGCAAGTATTTACATTTCAACTAGTATCAACAAGAAAGCTTTTAAATTAAAGCAACACAAGATTTACATTAAATCTTACAAGAATTTATATTAAATTGAGTTTCAACCTTTACATGTTATGTGCAAAGAAAAACAATTTCGACAAGAAAATGTTCTGCCAGGAACTCGCAAGAACCTGTTATTAAGTGTAAACCGCGGGAATTACACAAAATACTACCAGACTATGTTTCCTAAGTGCGACTTAGAATCAAATCTGCCATTTAGAATTTGTCACTTTAAGTTAACAAAAACTCTGCCAATCAACAAAAACACTTACATGAGTTTGGGCAACTAGCCATTGAAGTCACTGCTTCTGCAAACCTAATTGGTTTAAGTGATCTATTTAGTGTTTGAGTAAATTCATATTAGAAACACGGGAAAAAAAAGCTGGTTTTCAGAAAGGGACCGTGAACCCTGACGTTATGGGGTGGGGGTCATTAATGCCGATCATGGTACCACCTCCATAAATTCTCAAAGCTTAAGGTTAGTCATTAAGTTTAGAACTATAATTTCGAATGGGGTTTCCAAAAGTTAAATTTTCTAAGTTAATACTAGTTATACGAACCAACTACCTTTGCCCGGCATGGCAACATTCGGACGGGACATCTCCTATACCGACTGGCGTAGTTACCTCTGGCTTTGAGATCTGCTGAGCGTGTGCTAACGATTGCCTCCTGGGGCTGGGGTTATATACACATTACCGGAAGTTGGCGCGGACGCCGAGGATAGCTACGGAGGTCTGATTGGCTGAGGGCCTTGAGAACAATAGAAAAGTCGGCAGCGCAAAGGATTTTTTCGCTTGGCGCCGTTTGAAGGAATAACTATGGACTGCGTGATAAATAGAGGCCGGTAGAGTTAAACTCATTGTTTGGAACGTGAATAAGGCCTTTAATTACTACGGATTGTTTTCATTTTTAACCACGATGTTAAGCATTGCGACTATTGAAGGAATGATGTCAATAAATTCGGTTATTAACATTGGGATGCCAGGTTTACTTTGGGAAATCGAAAGCCAAGTCGGTTTTGCTAGGAACAACTAAGTACAAACAGAAAAGACGTGTCCGGGAAAATTCGTAAATAAAATGTTGCCTAAGCTCCGGTAGTTGTGATGGCAAAAGATTACGTTAAATTTTTCGTAAAAGCAAAGTTTAAAAGTACCAACAAGATGCTAAAACGCATTTAAATAGTTTCAATCATTATTTGCAGCCGCAGATAATTGGTTTTTGGCAGTTGGAAATTTCTCAAAAGTATTCAAGATCGTCACCGTAAATAAACTTAAGAAATATCAAAACAAAGTACCTGTACATTTATTAGGGAGGTTAAGTACCTTCGTAGAGGAAGCTCCTCCCTCTAAAACACTAAACTAATGTTTTCGGCTTTATGCCTAAGTAAAAATAAAAGCAAATACAAATTTATACAAGTGGCGAAAATGGCATCTCGTGCGCTACGGTGATTTTACGGCATCAGTTTCGTGCGTTTTTCTTAAGGATGCTGTGAAAGTTCTAGAAGGAATTTTCGTGTTCTGTTTGAGGGGGAAAACAGATATAGTTCGTGGCTATTAAGAGCTGTATAGATGAGACGGATTGGTCCATTTTCTTGGAAGATACAGACGTTTGAATTTCGGGGTTTTTCACAGCTGGGGTGCCGAGAAAAAAAAAGTGTTCGTTGCCGTAAACGAAGTTTTACCCTCAGGTTTTTGATGGTTTGAGGCGAGGTCTCCTCTCAAATCTAGTGAAGAACGGGCCTTCTTTACAGATGGTGGTTGGGTATAAGCCGATAAAACCTCCCAGCGTTGTAAACTTTAAACTATGTCCGTTATAGGTATGACCTTAAATCCTATTGTGTTTAAAGACCATCACTTGTAAGTTGTCTGGTAACCTATAAACCATTCCAGTGGTATTAGACTTGTTGTTGAATAGAGCCTGTATTTTTCTAATGCGTCCATAGAATATCCTTTTCTGACAGTTAACGCAACCTAGGTTAAGGGTGGACGGCGAGGTGTTTGTGGCAGTCACACGGTTAAAAAAGACGCTGCAATTGGACATAATCCGGACTTAAGAGGACAATAAATAGCGTGATGCATCATTCAACAACTTTCTTTTACAAAAACATGACTTGTAATTTTAATTTGCATTAATTTTCAAATGGGTGCGTACGGTTATCCTGCAGAAGCAGCGCGGACCACCCAGGAGGTTATTTTTGTAAAACTAGTGCTTAATTGACCTTGTAATTTATACGTTAATTTAAAACTGCGCCAAAATACCGAAAACGAGTATTAAATTTAGCAGTTTACTTTTATGTATATTTAGTGTAAAGAAAATATCCTTGTACCAGTGAATAACTTCACATCTTTTATTGGATGGAAGTCATCGCATCTTTAAGTAGGTGGGTGTCGTACATCGCATTTTTTACTAAATTGGCACAGACGGATATAATGGTTGTATCTTGCAGTTAACTTAAGTGTTCTTGCATATCTTTCATGGCTTGGCAGCTAGTTGTTGCATACCGTATGTGCACTAATCTTTGTTTCAGCCTTTATTTTGAGCTCCTGAGTGGAACCCGAAATAAAGTCCTCTGTGTGGGGGGATGTAAAGATCGTCTGGCGAAATTCGCAAATTTTCTAAATTTGTTTTCTTGAGCGCACGCAAAAGCGCTAAAAAGACCTCGCTCTTTAACTTAAGATATCTCCATGAAAAATGGTCCAATCCGACTAGAGTATGTTCTGTTTAATAGACCAACACATTGGTTTTAATTCTGCGTGAACAGATCCCGAAAATTCCTTCCCAAAAAATAATTACAGCCTTAACAAAAACGCTCCAAAATTGCCGTATCACACGAAGTTGTAGTCACCATTTTTCTCCAACTTGTATTTATTAATACATACTGTTTGACTTCCTTTTGGGCATAAAGCCCCGTAGTTTAGTGCTTATATTAGGAGGCGCAAATGTTAGCATCCCATTGCTATGCTTTCATTTAACATACATGTTAATTTCGTACTTAATATTTATATTTGCACAGCGGTGACGATCTGTCTTTATAAAAACGTTAACTATTTACGGCTGTAAATAACGCTCCCAAAACAAATGCATCATAGCATTTTAATTATAAGCTAGTACATTTAATCTTTATCTCTTAGTGCTTATAATAGCAACAATTATTAACGTAACGTTTTCCCATTAGCCCTACCTAGCTCTGACAACATGGCTTAGCTTTATCCTTAAAAATAGCAGACAGCGCCGCTACAAAATGAAAGAATTAGTGTTTCAGCTATAAAAGCATATATTTTTAAACCAAACTAAGTTGCGTTATTCTGGGCCCGAAATTGGCAGCTAAGAACGATAGAATTGCGTATTTATTTCGCAGATGCAGGCTTTCAGAGCTGACTTGAATTGTTTCAAAGTGGCCAGCAACAATCGACAGGATGCATAAACCTTTGTTGCGCGACGACATAACCGTAAAAAAGGGGTTATATGATTCAATTTTCACTTGTTAAAATGTACACGGATAAAAATTGATCATTTTCAATTGAAATAATCAAATGTACAATTGAGAAAATTGCATCTGTTAAGGTGCTGTTGTGCTTTACGAATCATATATTTAAAACGTAAAGCACAACAGCACCTTAACAGATGCAATTTTCTCAATTGTACATTTGATTATTTCAATTAAAAATCATCAATTTTTATCCGTGTACATTTTAACAAGTGAAAATTCAATCATATGACCCCTTTTTTACGGCACACGTGACGTTTTTGTTTGTAACAGTTATTAAATTTAAACTTAACTTCTAGCTTTTGTAGACGATTATGGATATTTAAATGCCATTGGCATTCCTGGTTTAGAACTCCCATAACTTAAGGGTTTAAGGTCCCCTTCCTAAAAACCGACTTTATTTATTTATTTATGGAAAATAGGTTTCTTTATTGCCAAAACATCTTAACCTGGTAATTTTAGCATTACATTCCTCGAATGTGATGTTCCCCTGGAGGTTTCTTCCAGTTTGCAGACGCCTGCTTGCATAGCCCAGCGCGCATGTGCGGCGCGGTCCTCCCATATAAAAGCGACAGCGCGCACGCTACCGGCATTCATCAATTTCCTCCAGAGCGAAAATTAATCACCAACCTGGAAATTCTGTCGATAATAAAACACGGCTTTCGTCCGACGTTCCTACACCAACCGCTGCTGTCGCCATCTCCTCCATGGGACTTCTCGCCCCAAACGACAGCTTCCCTGTCGCACGAAGTTTCGGAGTTGCTACGGAAGAATGCGGTACGACAACTCTCCAACCCACGCCCGTGTTTCTACAGCTTGATCTTCACCCGCCCAAAGAAATCAGGAGGTCTACGCCTAATTTTCAATATGAAACCCCTCAACAATTTCACCAAAACAAACACTTCAAGATGGACACCCTAGACTCCATCCGTCAATCATTCATGCAGGGCGACTGGACAGTCACCATCGATCTGGAAGACCTTCACATCCCCCTTCATCCAGCAACCACCCACTACTTTCGTTTCATCTACGACCAGAAACTCTTCGAATTCCGCTGCCTCCCCTTCGGCCTGAATGCAGCCCCAAGGATTTTCACCCTAGTCTTAAAACCAATCTTGACGAACCTTCACCAACACCAAATACAAGCCAATGCCTATCTCGACGACTGGGCCCTCAACAACCCAGACCCGTCTCAATTGGAACTCAACAAGGACAAAACCATCAACTTGCTGAACAGCCTGGGGTTTGGCGTAAATCTAGCAAAGTCACGACTCCTTCCAGAACAAGTCTTTACGTTCCTCGGAGCTTCATTTGACCTACGTTCGGCATCAATCTCCCCGTCTCCAGAACGCATAGAGGATCTCCTACATCACATCCGGCTCTTCCGCCTCCAACCAAGTTTCTCCGCCCGGGAACTGAACTCCCTCATCGGAAAAATGGACGCAATGGCCAACCTGGTCCCTTACGGGCAGTGGATGGTAAGACCATTCCATCACTACCGGATAGACAACCACTCAATCAACCAAAGCAATCCGGACAGACAGATCCCGCTTAACAAGGACTTCCCCTTCGAATCCCTCCTCTGGTGGTCCGACGTCACAAACCTGTCGAAACCCGTCCCTCTACAGGAACCACCACCTGACCACCGAATCTTCACGGATGCATCAAGCACTGGCTGGGGAGCACACCTAAACAACCAGGAAATCTCCGGCTTGTGGCCTGCCACCCTCTAAGACCACATCAACGGACTGGAGCTACGTGCAGTCCTCCTAGCTCTCCGGCACTTCCTTCCACTCATCAAAAACAAGGTCATACAGATCCAGGCCGTCAACACAACAGCCCTGGCCTACATCAGGAAAGAAGGCGGAACGAAATCAAGATCGCTCCACAACTTAATGACGGAAATCTTCAATCTGTGCATCCCACACAACATCACCCTCCTACCGCTTCACATCCCAGGCAACAGAAATGTGATTGCAGATTCTCTCTCACGCCTGAAACCACCAGCAGGCGAATGGTGCCTCAAGAAATCCATCTGCGAATGTCTCTTCAACATCTGGGACAGACCAATGCTGGACCTATTCGCCACGAGGCACAATGCCAGACTTCCCCACTACATCAGCCCAATTCCGGACGACTCAGCAGTAGCAGTAGACGTTCTCACATTCCCATGGCACAACCTGTTCGCCTACCTATTTCCATCCTTCAAACTGCTTCCACAAGTACTTCGGAAGATCGAATTAAGCCAAGGTCTATTCATCCTAATAGCCCCCCTCTGGCCGTCGGCAGCCTGGTTCCCGCTCCTCCTAAACCTAACAGTCGGCTCTCCAAGTAGTATCCCTCATCTACCAGATCTTCTGTCACAACAAAATGGAACAAAACTACACCCGAACCTCCCACTCCTAAACTTACACGGGTGGCTACTATCATCAAACTCCTCAAAAAGGCTGGCATTCATCAAGAGGAGGCTGAACGCATCGCATCCAAAGCAACCAGAGAATCAACAAACCGCATTTATGACAGCCACTGGTCTAAGTGGATTCATTGGTGTATCGCAAAACGCACAAATCCACTCAACCCCTCCCTTCCTGAACTCATAAGCTTCTTCGGTGACCTGTTCAACATCGACAAACTCAAAGGCTCCACCATCCTCGTCTATCTGTCTGCATTAAACTCCGTTTTCAAAGCTGCCGGTCGCACTGCCCTACTGGAAGACTACCGAATTTCTGCCTTACTACGCTCATCCGAAAACGATCGACCTACCACTAGACGTTCCGTCACCGACTAGGACCTCTCCATCATCTTACAATCACTAATGGAGAACCCCTATGAACCCATGCAAGACAGCTCACTCCACCTCATGACCCGCAAAACTGGCTTCCTCGTAACGCTGGCAGCAAGTCTAAGATGCTCCAAGATTCAAACCCTTTCGGCAGACCCGGTATACTGCATCTTCGGCCCAAATTTCTCATCAGTCACACTCTTCCCAAGAGCGTCCTTCAGAGCAAAAACTCAAAAACCATCCGAGCCCTCGAAACCCATAACATTCCCTGCCCTCTCAAACCTCACTGGGAACGAACCTGAACGCCTCCTCTGCCCAGTCAGAGCTCTCCGCTTCTACCTAGCCCGCACTCAACACGAAGACATACGGAGAGGCAGGAATCAACTCTTCCTTCCAGTGGACCTCCAAACCGGCGAAACAACAGCCGCCATGGTGTCACGCTGGATCAAGAAAACAATCGAAGCAGCTTACGACAACCACGGAATGAGTAAGAGCATGAGAATAGCGGCGCACGAAGTACGAGCTATCTCCACATCTTGGGCCCACCACAATGCCACACCAATCGAAGAAATCCTAGCAGCAGCATCATGGCGCCACCAATCCACCTTTACGTCCCACTACCTAAGGGACATGACGAAGGATGAATCCGGACTACACCGGCTGGGACCGATCGTCGCAGCCAGAACTGTGGTTAAACCCCCTTAAGCACTCAGAACGAAGCAGAAGCAGGATTCATGAGGGAAGCAAGATCCATCCAGCTAGAAGCAAGACCCTCAAACAACGGTCCTTTTCAGGGCCACCAATTCCCACGAAAGAGACCAAATTCCTGATTAGCCCAAATTGTTCAGAATAAAGTGAGAATTTTTCTCTTACAGATAAAAAATTCATGGGGGAAAGCCTGCGTGTCCAGACGGTGCCCACCACCAACTTTGACGAGGTCAACTGGTAATGCTAAAATTACCAGGTTAAGATGTTTTGGCAATAAAGAAAGAAAATTTTGCCGGCCCCCAGCCTGACCGGCTAAAAATGGTTTCTTTTTGCCGAAAACATACTTAACCTTAACTCCCGCCCTGCCTCCCCTCTCGAGTCACCGCCTGACACATTGAGAGTAAAATGAATGCCGATAGCGTGCGCGCTGTCGCTTTTATATGGGAGGACCGCGCCGCGCATGCGCGGTGGGCTATGCAAGCAGGCGTCTGCAAACCGGAAGAAACCTCCAGGGGAACATCACATTCGAGGAATGTAATGCTAAAATTACCAGGTTAAGTATGTTTTAGGCAAAAAGAAACCATTTTTAGCCGGCCAAGCTGGGGGCCGGCAAAGTGTTCTTTTTCTAAATAATCCAAGATCATGTAGTTTTATCGTAGAGCAAAGACTTCTTTCAGGTTTAGTACCAGGTAAATCCTACTGTGATTCAGTGTGACGAAAGTTTGATCTTTAGCAAGATGCCGTAGAAACAATTAAAACTTTAACTATTTTACAAGTGTAAGAATTATTTTGTGACTTACTGATAACTCAAACAACTTTTCTTGTTGAAATCTTGTAACTGAACTTAATTTTAGTTCTCCTGTAAATGTAAATACAAGTGTGCTTTCTGTAATTACTTTCTGCTTTCTGTAATTACAATCAAAGCTTTCTGTAATTATTTTTGTAATGTAATGTCGGCCTGCCGAAAAAACGATTGGAGAGGATACATGACCTCCAAAGATCAAAAAACTCGTGGAACATTTTTTTTTTCTTGAATGCTTCAAAACGCCAAAAAGACCTCGGTCTTAAACCCTTCGCCAAATTCTTAATGGACAGAAACGGCCCATCTTGCAACCATTTAATAGCTAGACCCATTATCTAAGTCTTCAGGAAGCCCAATCTTCAAAATTCCATCCTGAAGACTCACAATCGCCATTTGAAAACCACTCCAAAATTACCGCAGCGCTCCTTCATCATGGCCGCCATTATTGAAACTTGTATCTTGTATTTTCGATTTCATTACTTTTATTTTAGGGCAAAAAGCCGAAAGACACTAGCTTAGTTGTGATTTAGGAGGGGCTTCCATTTATGGTACTTAACCTCACATACATGTGGATACAGACAACCTTTTTAGTGTGATATTTTTTATTATGTTTATCGGCCGCAAATTCTATGAAAAATTTCTACCACGATCGTTACCTGTCTTTTAACTGTAAAGTTATAAATCCAAATTAACTTAAATGCGTTATAGCATTCACTATGCTAGTTTATTTATCCTTTTTATACTTTATTAATAATCTTTTGCCCCTAGAATGCTACCATTAATCCGAACTAATTCGACATCGGCAATCACCGGACACGAATTTTTGTGTAAATATTTTTGTCTTAAATCTCTACCAAAAACACGACTGTGACCATCCGAATGTTTGCAATAGCTTGTCCTTCTATTAAAACTAAAAGGTTTAGCCCCCCCCCCCCTCACCCCCCAACCTAGTTGTGGTGTGTAACACTGCAGTTTACCGTTAAAGCTTATTTAATTTAATAGTAATGATTATTTCATTACCCAGACACAAGTACTAAGCTTTAACAAGGGCCTATTCACGATGTGCATTTGTAAATATCCAATCAATAATCAATTTCCCAATGGGCCTTTCACAAAGTTCCAGAGTTGAAAACTCAATTTGGCCTATCTTTAACCATTCCGTACTCCTTCAAACGGCTCTGCACCAAAACCCTTTGCTCTACCGACTTTCCCGTTGTTCTCCTGGCCCTCCACCAATCAGACCCCCGCAGCTCTCCTCGGCGTCCGCACTTTGGTCGCGAGAATCCGCTGCTCTAGCATAAAAAGGCCTCCCAACCCTCTATCCTTAGCACAGCTCACAGATTTCTCAAGCGAGAAGGCTCGCGCCGGTCGGGAGTGGAGATTTCACGTTCGTGGTTGCCATGCCGGGCAAAATGGTAGTGGTTGTAAGTAGTGTTGCACGGTATTAAGTTTTTGCAGGACGGTACGGTACGGTTCTGAAAACGGCGGTCTACGGTAATATTATGGTAATTTAGGAAATAATTTTGCGTATTATCCACTTGAGCACAAAAGAATCAAATATGGCTCTTTGCGTGTAATTTTTTTTACTAATAGCGGGACTGTCACTTTTTTGTTGATTGGACGTTATTATAGCATCGACAACACAAACACGCTTGGACACGCTTGTTACTGAAGAGCTGCTCCCCTCTCCACACCACACCACATCTCCTTCTGAAATGTGGGCACTTCATCTGCCTATAGCAGTGCGATCAGATTTCACTCCCTCGTGCAAATTTCACACCTCCGTCTCAGTGCTTATTTGTGTGACTTTAGTTTAAAGAATTGCTGCCATCAGAAAGAGAGTAAAGCTGGTTCGAGAACGGTCATCAGCATCACGGTAATACCGTGGTGCTAAAAAAGGCGAGATACTGATACAGTAATTTTTTGTTTACCGTCAATACCGTGAGTGCCGATTTACCGTGCAACACTAGTTGTAAGTAACTAGTTTAACTTTAGAAGTTTATCTTTAGGACCCCCCAATTCTAAATTTATAGTCTAACTTAAATTAACCTCTAGCTTAGAGTCTTTGTGGTTGGTAAGCCAAATCGGCATTGCTGGTCTTTACCACCATAATGTTAGAGTAGGCGTCTCTTCCTAAAAAGCCAGTTTCATTCTTTGTTCATTTTATAATGTAAAGAAAGAGACGGTTTGATCCTCGTGGATTCGGGGAAAAATAACTGTTCGACGACTTGAAAATTACAGTTGTCAAATATAGTTGTAACTTAGCGGACGCTGTTTAGCTTGTTGGGTATTCCAGGATTGGAACCCAAGAAAAAAATGCTTTTCTAATCAAAATTAAGTTTCTTTGTTGCCAAAACATCTTAACCTGATAATTTAGCATTACATTCCTCGAATGTGATGTTCCCCTGGAGGTTTCTTCTGCTGCGCAGCCGCCTGCTTGCATACCCCTGCTGCGCATGCACGTGGCAGTCCTCCCTTATAAAAGCGACAGCGTGCCCGCTATCGTCATTCATTTTCCTCCAGCGTACATGTCGTCTAACGACCCCACGCCGCCCTGTTCCCCATCTTTCGTCCGCTTCAAGACTCCCTGCGGTCGTTGCCAACCTTCTCCGACGCTCATCAACCGTTTCGGCTGGCTGCACTCGTACCTGCGACATCCCTCGGCTTTCAACTTTTGAACGGAAACACGCCCGAGTTGCCGAACGGCCTACCATCACCGGCATCTGCCGAAGTCCGTACGCAAGCTGCCGACGTAACCCTGCTCGGTCTCTCATCGTCGTTCAGGCCGGCTGCACCCGCAACTGCGGCGTCCCTTCAGCTTTCACTTTCAGCTTTCACTTTCAGTCGGAAAACGCTCCCTCCAGCGGCCCCCGCCCTTCCCGCCACCACGCCTCGGCGGAGCTCCAGCTTTCGGCCGCTTCCCGTACCAGGTTCCCGGATGTGTCGCATTGCAGGCGACCCGCCTTACTCTTGTTTCGGTTTCGATTGTTTTCAACAACGATCGGCCTTGCTACCGTGCTTTGAATACACCACCTTGCCCATTATCGACTGAAGATCAAGTCAACAGTTGCTGCCCACTGCTACTCGTCTCACTCGTGGCTAATTTCCACGTTTTAAGTGAAGAACCAAGCTGATTGTCATAATCACGCCGGCCGTTTATCTCGTCCGTAGCTCACCCCACGTAACGAGTGAAAATCAAGCCAACACTTGCTGTCCACTGCTGCTCGTCTCACTCGGGGCTAAATCCCACTTCTTTTGAGTGAAGATCCAAGCTGGATGCCATCGTCACGCCTGCCGCTTGTCTCGCCCGTGGCTCACCCCACGTATCGAATGATAACCAAGACAACAGTTGCTGTCCTACACTGCTGCTCGTCTCATTCGTGGCTTAAAAACCACACTTTGAGTGAAGAGTCAACTTGGAAGTCATCTGCTCGTCTCCTTCGTGGCCAGAACCCACGTTTGGGTGAACCAAGACGGACGCCGTTTGCTCCTCTTGCTGCTTGTCTCGACCGTGGCTAACCCCACGTCTCGAGTAGAAATCAAGACACCAGTTACCGTCCCACGCTGCTGCTCGTCTCATTCGTGGCTTTAAACCCACGCTTTGAGTGAAGAGTCAAGTTGGAAGCCACCTGCATTCCCTCTGCTGTTCCTGTTTTTCAGCCTTGAGTGAAAATCAAGTCGCCTGCTGCTGTCCACTGCTCGTTTCGCTCGTGGCTACAACATATGTTTTGAGTGAACCAAGACAGAAGCCGTTTGCACCTCTTGCTGCTTGTCTCGACCGTGGCTTACCCCACATCTCGTGTGAAAATCAAGTCACCTGTTGCTGTCTACTGCTGCTCGTCTCACTCGTGGCTAGAACCCACGTTTTGAGTGAACCAAGTTGGAAGCCGGTTGCACCTCCTGCTGCTTGTCTCGACCGTGGCTGGCCCCACGTCTCGAGCGAAAATCAAGATATCGGTTGATGCCTACTCCATTACTAGACGTCTGACTGACTAGCCCTGCTCGTCTTTCATCCGTTTTCCTGTGAACTACCACCGTGATGCTCCTGGGTTGCCGTCTTCTATCAAGCCTCCCGTCCGCATCCAACGCCTGGGGTTCGTCCGTCTTTCTGTTCGCCCTCCTGTGCTCTGCTGCCACCATGGAATATTCCCGTTCTGCTGTTCCTGTCTTTCAGCCGTTCCACTCTCCGACACACGGCTTAAGATGAGACGGATTACTCCGCGCTCAGGCTTCCCTAGTTGAGCTCCTTCACCTCCAACGGACTCCTCACCATCCAGTCACCCGATTGAGCGTCGTTCACCGCTTTCGACGGCCGGACTCCCTGCAAGCTTCCCCTTGGCATTAAGGCAGACTGTGTCCGCATCTCCCTGCCTTCTTTGTGCAGTTATGCATTTCCTCCTCGTTTCCGGCATCGGACTCCACTGCATCAGCTTCTCTCTTGCTACCTCCGCAAGACCGTTCTCGGAACTTTCTTTCCCTAACGCCTTGGTCTCCGACCACCATCTTGGGGTTGCGCATTACTATCCTAGGTATTACAAGACTCGTCAGCAGTGAAGTTGTGACTCCGGCCAGACAACCGCCTCCTCCGGTGGCTTCCAAGACAGGTCCTTCATGCACGTCTGCCATCACTCCACCAGCCCCCCGGTCTCCGCCTCCGGTCACCTCCCCTCCCGTCCCTAGAAGAGTAACTCCATCTTAGACTCCTTCTCCACAGACGGACACCAGTCTTGTCCGCAGCAGCGGACACCGCCATCGCTCCTTATTATGAGGACACTCCTTTCTCTGAATAAAGCACTTTTTCCTTTATATTAAAAAAAAATTATATAAATTAAAGAGAAGAATTTACAATCAAGACTCCGCATCAATCATCTATCAAGACCTCGTCAACCGACTTCGAACGTTTCATCGGACACCGGTATCCCTTTCTTGTTCCGTGCCCATGGTCCTGCAACGATTTTCTTCCTTTCTGGGTGGCCGTACTTCTTCCTTCCGGACGCCTTCGAGTTGTCATTGGCATCCTTGCCTCCCTCTCCTGATGGCACCCCACGACTCTCTACCTTCTTTCGTTGCTTATTTCTACACTAGCTAGTATCTCCGGCCACGACCATTATCCTTTTCACTCGCTATCATAGTGGAATGCCTTGCGATCATCCCATCGTCACCCAGAAGCATGATACCGGTTGCCTTATACGTACCGTAGCAACCTCCGGACAAATCCGGTTGAGAAATCTCGAGAGGTGGAGAAACTGACTCGGACCGGCCAGGCTGTCAATACCGGAAGTAGGCATGGCAGTGCGGACGGGCAGGGTAGCTTTGCGTTCTGAGTGGAGGGGGAATTGAATACTGTGATTTGGTTGGAGGTTTGTGAACTGGGAGGCCTTATGAACTGAGTTTTGAACTCACAACGTGAATAAGCCTATAAATTAAAACTACGATATTAGGTATCGCAACTATTGAAGGAGGGGTGGGGGGAACGAAGTGTTAGCTCAGAATTAACATTGACTTTGGGAATAACTGATATTTACAAGATATGAATTTAATTGAAGGAAAGCTAGTTTGTTTTCGTTGGTTTGGTAGCTACGGTCGGAGTTTGGACGGAGATGCTATTAAAAATAAACATGAAATAAACACTGGGTCTGTCAAAATACACAAACATAAACGAAGTACTCCGGTAGAGTTCATGGCAAGAATTTAAGTTTACTAAGGTGCATTTGTGCACAAAAGAAAAGATTAAATATACCAGCTTAGTATTTAAATATGCTATAACGCATTTAAGTTAATTTTAGTTGTTTGCAGAAGCAGACAAGTGAAATTTTAAGTCGGACATTTTTCATAAATAATGTAAGTCGTCACTCGTTGTACAAATAAAAAATATCGTGTGTATCCATACATGCATGCTTCTCCTAAACCACAACTAAGCTAGTGTTTTTGGCTTTACGCCTGAAAGAATAAAATACAAAATATACATGTTTTGGAAAACGACGACCGGAAATGAAGTTCGCTACGGCTCAGTTTGAGCGATTTTTCTTAGTGATGCCATTTATTAATGGAGATAAAATTTACGGATCTGTTTCCGTGGAAAGTTGGAGGATGTGTTCTTCTATTAAGGGCTGCAAGAATTGGTCGATTTTCTGCGTTTTCCATGGAGATATGCCTATTTTATGTAGCGAGGTCTTTTTGGTGCGGTAGCGCCAAAGAAAAAAAGGTGTTCGTCGTAAAACGAAGATTTCTGCCCTCAGGTTTTTGCTCGGCGGTGTTAAGGTGGCCTCACCACGAGTGTCTAACACAAGATCACGTTTACACCACGTCGGTCCTAACCCCGATGCGGTTCAGTGTTCGTGCCTGGAATTTGTTGGCTCCAAAATCCACCTGGGCCCGCATCCTTGTTGCCAGTTTCACCGGTCCTGTGACTGGTTTACTCGAAAGTGCAGCTTGCGTGCCCAACTGACTAAGGACGAATGGACAGTCATCCTTTCGCGTCATACGCCGAATCGTATCCAATACCTCCGGCGTGATCAACGTCGTTCTTCCCACACCTCGGACTCTCCTGTTGCTGCCAAACTTCCAAAGAAAGTGTCCTTCTGTAGCGGCGGACGCTATGACGGCTGAGGTGCTTGTAGCGCCCCCGACATCCTTGGTTGACGAGTACTTCTTTGCATCAGGTTACGTGGTTATTACGACTTTTTGTGATAATAAACACAGCATGGGCTACAGTTCCGGCATGGGGGATGGAGCGTCTGTGTCATATTCTAGACCTAACCTTAATGCTTTTGGTAATTACACTGCCACCAACAGTGGATTAATTTAATTGCTTAACGAAGTATAAAGCTAAAATGGGCTGCATAATAATTTACACTAAAAAAAAACAATCAATCTACTAGGGAACGAACCTGAGGTTTAAAAACTCTTGGTTTTTATTTTAAAACATCAGAATGATAAAGAAAATAGCACTTTTACATTTAGTTCACTAGTTCAGCTTTTGACAAGTTTGCAAAAACAAATAATTCAAGAATTTACATTAGAAATTCACTTTGATACAAAAACGACGAAGTTGTTTCTTAAACACTTAATTTAGACAAGTAAAAGCATTTTTATCTTGGGTTCCTATCCAGGAATACCCAGCAAGCTGAACCGTGTCCGCAAAGTTGCAACTATATTTGACAACTGTAGTTTTCAAGTCGTCCCACAGTTATTTTTCCTCGCGAGGATCAAACCGTCTCTTTGTTTACATTATAGTAATGAACAAAGAATGAAACTGGCTTTTTAGGAAGAGATGCCTACTCTAACATTATGGTGGTAAAGACCAGCAATGCCGATAAGGCTTACCAACCATAAAGACTCCAAGCTAGAGGTTAATTTAATTTAGACTATGAATTTAGAATTGGGGGGGTCCTAAAGATAAACTTCTAAAGTTAAACTAGTTTACTTACAACCACTACCATTTTGCCCGGCATGGCAATCCCGGACGTGACATCTCCACTCCCGACCGGCGTGACCCTTCTAGCTTGAGAGATCTGTGAGCTGTGCTAACGATTGCCTCCTGGGGCTGGGGTTTTATACACATAACCGGAAGTTCGCGCGGACGGGCAGGAGAGCTGGGGGGGTCTGATTGGCTGAGGGCCAGGAGAACAATGGAAAGTGGGAGGAGAAGTCGGTATGGCAAAGGGTTTTGGTGCAGAGCCGTTTGTAGGAGTAGGGAATGGTTAGAGACCGGCCAAATAGAGTTTTCAACTCTTGAACTGTGGGAAAAGGCCTTTGCATTGGGAAATTGATTATGGATCGATTATTTACATAAGCACATTGTGAATTGGCTCTGGTTAAAGCTCAGTACTTTGGTTTGGGTAATACATAAAGTATTACTATTAAATTTTACAAGCTTTAACTGAAAACTGCAGTGCTGTACACCACAACTAGTTTTGGCTGGGGGAGGGGGGGAATTGAGGAGTCGAAGTTTTTAAGCACAGTTTGACTTTCGGATTGTGCAGAAACAGATCTTTTATAAATATCTTTTGGTTTTTAATAGCAGAACAAGCTAGTAGCAACATTCGGATGGGTCAGTCGAGTTTTGTAGAGAAAGCAAAACATATATACACAAAATTCGTGTCCGGTGATTGCCGATGTCTTTGTACTTTGGACTAATGGTAGCGTTTTGGGGGCAAAAGATTATTATTAATAAAGCATGAAAAGAATAAATAGATTAGCTTAGTGAATGCTATAACGCATTTAAGTTTAAGTCGAATAAATAACTTCAAAGTTAAAGGACAGGTGACGATCGCTGTGGAAATTTTTCATAAAAGTTGCTGCAGTTCAACACAATTAAAAATATCACACTTACAAAGTTATCTTTACAATTAAGTATGAGGTAAAGTACCTTCGTAGAGGAAGCCCCTCCTATTAAACCCTAAGCTAATGTCTTTGGGCTTTTTGCCCTAAATAAAAGCAATAAAAATAGAAAATACAAATTACAAGTTTTGATAATGGCGGCCATGATGAAGGAGCGCTGCGTTGGTTTTGGAGTAGTTTTTAAAGGACGCTTGTGAAAGTTCAGGATGGAATTCTTTAAGTTTGGCTTCCTGAAGACTTGGATAATGTGTCTGGCTATTAAACATTTGCAAGATGGGCCGTTTCTGTCCATTATATAAAAAATGGTTGAGGGTTAAAGACCGACGTCTTTTTGGCGTTTGAAGCGCTCAAAAAAAAATGTTCCACGAGTGTTTTGATCTTTGGAGGTCATGTATCCTCTCCAATCGTTTTTCGGCAAGCCGACATTACACTTCGCATCTTCAGCAGAATCAACCTCGGCTTACCCACCGAAATTTCGTGACAAGGTGACACCGCGCCTGCCAACTAAGAACAAGCCTCGACCGTTATCTCGTGAAACTCCCCCGGACTCCAATTCTGTCATCGACTATGCCACCCTTACACGAAGTCCGCGACTCCCATCATTGAGTGAGCTTCAAGCTTCCCTTCTTCGCGGCCTACAGTTTTCCCGGACGACGAGGCTCATTTCCAGATTATCCTAGCCTCTCTGGATTCCGAGTTCCGCACGTTACAACAAACTAGACTCTCTCCGAGCCCCAAACTCGACTCTCTGCTCCTCAGTGGCGTCCCTTGTCGCCCTTCAACGAACGAGCTTCCGTCAGGCGGACGCCATCCTTTTCCTTCGGACTGCAAATACTACCTTTGCCTCTGACCTTAACAAACTCCAAGACGAGGCTTCAACCCTGCGTTCATGGAACATCCTTTTGAAACGGAAGCTTCAGCGAGTCGTCAAACTCTCCCCGCTGCCTCCCTCTCCAGCATGGAGGGACAATTATTACGCACGTTTCCGAACACGACGTCCGTGCGGACACCGGTCCTCACTTGCACCAACCCACTTGGGTTCCTGTGACATACTGGTCCTCCCTTCAACTGTGCATGACACGACCAATGATTCCACTTCCTCTAGCGAATCTCCAGTTCCCCGTGCATCGGTAATTTATTCCCGACCCCTCCTCCGACCTCGGACACCGTCACGGAGGCAAAATCTGCCATGCTTCTCACTGCCCAGTCATCAGTTTCCTCGTGGACATCAGCCTCCTCTTCCACTGGACTTCAACAACTTTCGTCATACACAGTCTGGCAATATGACGACACTCCCACCTTTATCCCAGTGTTTCCTGGGCTAAGCCAATGCTCGTCAACTTACACCAGGGATCCTCCCTGCCCGGACTGTCGTAACCGGACTAAAGGTATGGCACTCTGTTTCTGAGTCCTGCTTAAAGCTCTATCCTCCAAACTTGTTCGCATCAAGATTCCTTTCTACATCATACACCTCCTTACATCGGACTCCCCGGCATCAGGTCTTATCTCACTTTACTGACAGACAGCTCTTTGGGACTTCAGAAATTCAAACATTCACATATCAAGGAAAACAACGACATCATCTTCAGCAGCAGCATGAGGATATTCCGGCTCCTTGGACATTCCAGTTGGTTCCGCTACCCCTCTCCGAGACGCTCCCATTATCTTACCCTGCAAGCCTCCATGCTTGCGGACACTAACGGACTCCGATCACTGGGCAGCCGTTTCCAAGCCTACCCCTGTGCTATTTTCAAAAAAAAAAAAAGGACAGAGTGGACACCTACTGCTTACGGACACTGACGAACTCCGATCTTCGGGTAGCCTTCTCCAAGCCTACCCCCTGTGTTATTCTCCGCTTATGACGACTCATTAACTCTGCAACTGTCTTGCCAGAGGCGCTCTTCGCTGTCTCTGACACCCGCCACCGTCTCGGACACCCAGCGGCCACTCCACTCCATGCTGACCTGCAGCTTCCAGTGTCCTCATCCACATTTGAATTTTCATCTCTTACAGGTACGGAAAAACTTGTCACGTTGCATGCTTCTTTTTTTCCCTCTACCTGGCCCTGAACACGATCCCCTTTTCCCTACGGTAAGTCTGCTGGCCTGACAGCTATTGTCACGCCTGCTTGGATCGGTTCATGGGGTACTTGTACTCCGGGGAAGCCGGCTCGTAGCACGTGCTCCAGCATCCTCAGTATCCACCTCCTTTGGACGAGGTCTCCACAAAAATTGGCAATTTTTGTTTTCATGGCATATAGAAAGACCAAAATGCCACGTAAGGCTGGTTGATTTTGGTTTCTATTGCCTTTATGAAAACATACATTACCTCAGCCCGCCTGGCCTCCCCTCTTGGTTGCCTAGGTAGACCCTGAGTGGTAGCAAGAATCATCGCTGAGGCGGCTCCTTATATAAAGGCCCACGCACATACGTGATGGCATGGGGGCTGCGAGCAGGGCAGTGAAGCAAACTACTTCTTCACCAGGGAAAAGGGCCTTCAAGGAAGGATATGCACAAAAATTAGGTAATGTATATTTTCATAGGGACAATAGAAACCAAAATCAACCAGCCTTATCTGGTATTTTGGTCTTTTTGAGTGGCCTGATGAAGGTGACAGACTCACAAGTAACTATACTAGTGATATCACCGAAAATTCGCCTGCTGTGCTGCAACTTCGACTGTTGAATTTGTGCTGCACTTTTGGTTTTGTATATCGGTCTTAATGATGAATAAGACTGATACGCAAAATGAATAATCGTCTAACAAACCAAAGTAGACTATCACTCAAAATTCTAATGCTGCGGCGTGTAAACTTTCTGTTAGTGCCGTGTTAAAGAATATAATTGTCAAACTGAGGGAATGTTTATTTAGTGGTTAACATGACTTACTCTTTCGGTGAATATGCTGGGATGAGTCGCAAGTGCTGGTGTTTCCGTTTTGCATCTGTAGGTACTAGGTTGCCTATAGACAAGGAGGGCATTGGCTTGCTTTATGTAAATCCTGTGATGTGTCTGAGATCGTAAAAACTTATAGTGAATTATTTCAGTTTTGTATAACCTTTGCAGTTGTTAGCTACGAAACCAGACGATGTTTTGATCTACGGTGCTTGACAATTGCCCATTCAGTTAGTTGATTTCACATTATACTTTTATATTTTGTGAATTGTGTATTCTGGTGTATTTTGTGAATTGTGTATTCTGGTGTTGACATAGGCTAATAAAAAAAAAAAAAGTGGTGTAACGGCGGACGCTACGACGGCTCAGGTGCTTGTAGCGCCTCCGGTTTCCTGGTTTGACACGGAGATTATTGTGATTTTTACGGCATAAGCACAGCAAGGGCTACTGTCCCAGCATGGGGGATGGAGCACAGGGTCCTAAATTAAAGGGGCCTAACCTTAATACTGCTGGTATTTCACTGCCACCAGCGATGGAAATTTAACCGTTTACAAAGAGCTAAACTAAAAATGGTTTACATATTTATTTACACTTAAACAGTTAATCAATTAGCAAACGAACTGAAGTTTAAAACTCCTGGTTTTATTTTAACAACAGGGAATGAAAAGCACACTTTACATTTAGTTTGCACGAAAGCTTTTGAAATAAAGTATTTAAAAGCACAAAGTTTGAATTTACAACATGTAATTCGGTTTCACAAGTTTTGACTAAAACGACGTTTGTGTTTCAGAATCAAACAATCAATTTATTTTTCGAATAGAAAAAGCAATACTGAACGCTCCGCAGAGACGTCCGCAAGATTGAACAGCCTCGGCTGGTTACAATCTATCAAACAGTACGTTCCAAACACGCATGAAAGATCAACCGTTTCACACTTATGTTTCTAAGTGATAAAACAGAGCCTTAAACCTCCCAGAGTTGGTGTTTGTAAGTCAACTCCTCAAATTATAAAAGCCTCGGCTACTTATAAAGTCCGTCTGGAGTGAATAACCAATGAATCCCACACAAAGATCAAACCGTCAGCTATTTGAATTAATGTTTAAAACAAATAAGAAAGGAGTTGGTTTTTAGAAAGAGTACCACTCTGACGTTATGGGGTGAGAAACCTAAGATGCCGCTACAGGCGTCACCACCATAATATTCCCTAGCTAGAGAGAGTTTAAGTTAGTTTAAACTAAAATTTAGACTTGGGGGGGGTCCTAAATTAAATTTTCAAAAGCTAACAA